>JAJMSE010000106.1:0-19151 GCA_030558305.1 Pichia phayaonensis
TCGCCACCCCAATCCCCCCCACCCCCTCCCCAGTCACCCTCCCACCAGAACAACGACTACTGCTCCTGCTGTGGCCTCCCAGGCCTCTTCATCTGCTGTGAAAGCTGTCCCAAATCCTTCCATTTCAACTGCACACTCCCTCCCGTCGACCCCAACAACCTCCCCGACTTCTGGTACTGCAAACACTGCATCAGCAACAAATCAAACAACAAATCCTCCCCTTCACCTTCTGTCAACATCGGTATCTACTCCCAGCTCTTCGACAACCTCCCCTTCCAAGACCCTCTCGCCTTCCATCTCCCACCACAGCTCATCAACTCCTTCAACGCCATCTCCGCTGACCCCTACGGCGACTACAACGACGACTCCTTCAAACCTCCAAAATCCTACAAACAGCTGCTCAAAGACTACGATAACCCCCTCTACGGCAAGTACGATTCCAATAACAACCCCATCTTCTGCTACACCTGCGGCCAATCCGCCACTTCCACTAACCAAATCATCTCCTGTGACTACTGTCCCCTCTCCTACCATTTGGACTGCATCACCGACCCGCCTCTTACAAGTGTGAAAAAGCTAGGAACCAAATGGAAATGCAACAACCACATCATCCCCTCGTTATCTCCACCCATCAGATCTTTCAAAAACCCTAACCTTATCAAAATCACAAACATCAAGGCCTTTGAGAAAGCCTTTGGCAAACTACCCGCCAATGCAAACATCCAAATCATAAACATCGACGACAAACTCAACACCCTCAAACAAAACCTCAAACTACTAGCTTCGAACAACAACCTCAACCACAACTTTGCCAACATCAAGTTCCACATTGACGAAGACCAAATAATACTCGACTTCCTCCAGTCCAACAAACTGAAACGAATCAACCAAAACACCCTCAACGTCAACCACTTCCTCCATCTCCAGCCCTCCCTAAGGGACTACATCCTCAGTCTACAATCCTTGAGCCACCGCAAAATCAACACCCATCCTGCCAACAAATTATCCCATCTAGTCACTTTACTAAACTTTGATGCCAAAGTAGAAAACAAAGACTTCTCCGACTCCGAACTAAGGGAACTTCTCATTGTCAGAGAATTGATCAATCTAAAAGGCCTGGACAAACTCATGGACTTCTTAACTCACTAAACAACTATTTATACACTACATTTCTCCCATTTCTATATCATTTATATCTTCGAAAAACTTGTCCCGTAACTCCACCCAACGTGTCAAATACGTGCCCACCCCGACCATCATCACAATGTCTATTATTTGTAACACCCACCACCACCCATTCCACGGGAATCCAGTCACATAGCACACCGCCACCAAATGTAGCAAATGTATCGTCAACACAAAATCCCACACTAGCTTCGATCTCCCAATAATCACTGTGATCCACACTATCGACACCATCGAATTCACCATCCACAGTATCACCAATGTCAATCCAAAACTATTCCCTACGCTGATCTCCTCGAACGAAAACACCAGCCCCCGAAACTCTTTCCATCCCAACAGCTTCGCCGTGATCCAAAACATCACAAACGCATTTACATAGTACAACACCTGCAACACCACAATCTGCACCGCCAACCTGTACGACACGCTGTAGCTTGCATCACCACGGACCAGTGCCATATATCTACTCCCTATGTTCCATAAAAGTGCCATTGTCAACCAAACTAACTAACTAACTAACTAACTGGTCACTCTCTAACATGTTGATCTCTTTCCAAGCTCCTTTTTCCATCCTCAACTTGCTAATTTCTCTTCTTCCGCGTCACTCTTTCCTCCTCTCTACCAACACGTTTATCTCTCTCTCTCTATAAGCACCACATGCACACGCTACAATTCGACCAACCCCTCCTCTCCACCGCCCTCCACCCCATCTCCACAAAGGACATCACATCCAGACTACTCCTCTTGCACGAGGAACTGTCCAATCTCGAACAGGACAAACTAGATCTCCCTTCCCTAACTACCACCAAATCCGCTCTCGTCAACAAAAAACTCCTCAAACATCCCAATAACGACATCCAGATCCTAACCGCCTGCTGTCTTGCCGACGTCCTACGCCTCTACGCTCCGAACGCCCCTTATGATGGTCCCACTTTAATCGCCATCTTCAAACTCTTCATCTCCCAATTCAACCACCTCAATGACGCCAACTCTCCCAACTACACACACCTCGTCTATCTTTTAAACCTCATCTCTGAAATTAAACTCGTCACGTTGCTCACCGACCTAAACGACACCGACAAGCTTATCGTCCACATCTTCGAATCCTTCTACAAACTCGCCGAAGACAAGAATTTCGATCTCTCCCTCCAGGATCTCTTCGTCAATATCCTTGGTGAAATCATCAGTGAGGTCAACAACCTCGACATCAAAATCCTAAAGCTCATTTTGAACAAGTTCTTGGCAAATTCGAAAAACCTCAAACATCAATCCTCCATCACCGTGTCCGGTTTCCAGCTCTCCTTGGCCTTGTGTCAGCTGAATCACGAGAAACTATCACGTTTTGTCACTTTTTTCTTTTCCGAAATGATTCTAGATGCTACAAAGGACATTGAATCCGACTCTGAGTCTGACTCCGAGTCCGATACCGACACCGACACCACCCCTATAGATCTAATCCAGATGAACAAAATCCATACTTTGGCAATCGAACTGTGGAGATACGTGCCCGAAATACTCACCTCTGTGTTAGGCCTACTTGACAACGAATTGGAGGCTGACAACTCGGCCGTCAGAGCCATTGCCACAAACACCATCAACAAAATCCTGACCATCCAGCCCTCCAACGTCAATTTCCCCAAATCCTTCGTTGAGACCTACATGAACTGGTTGAAAAAACCCCTCGATGTGTCCATCGACATCCGAATCCAATGGATTAACGGCACCTATTCCATCCTTGAAACCAGATCTGACCTGGACGACGACATCATCAACGGACTTTTCAAAACCTTAATCGACTCCAACGACAAGGCCCGTCTCTTCACCATCATCGAACTCTCCAAACTAAAACCGGCCACTTTCCTATCCAAATTCCAATCCAAACACTCCTTTCTAGAAATCATCTTGAAATTGCTAAGGGACAGAAACAGCATCATTAGAAACGAAGTCATTAACTTCCTCTCTACCTTGTACGACTATGCCCTGGACAGCCCCCACCATCTCGACTCCCAATTTATCGCCAAAATCCCTAACAACATCCTCAACTTGATCTACATCAACGACTTGCTCATCAACTCCGAAATCGACTATGCCTTATTTGAGAAAATCTGTCCCTTTAACTCCAACGCCACTGCAAGAATGCACAGACTGATGCACGTCTTGGCCACCTTGGACGACAAAGCCAAGTCCGTCTTCTTCGCAATCCTTAAACGACAACATCAGCTTGCCAAAGTGCTATACCGGTTGATCTCCACAGTCGAAGAACAACAGTGCACGGCAGACACAACCAATCCCATCAACTGGATTGTCAAAAGCTTTCCCGTCTCTTACGATTTCAAATCCTGTTTCACTTGTTTCCTTCGTTCCAACAACCAGAGACTCTTCAGACTCCTCAAACTGTGCGTCTCCGAATCCACCGACTACGACACCATCGTGAGCTGCATGAAGGAAATCCTCAGCAGGGTTAAAGATCCGAAGTTCTTGAACAGCGTCCCGGACACCATTGCCACCTCCCTCAACTCAACTGTACTCTATGATTCCATCAAATTGTTGCTGTTAAGAAGTTCCAACTTGTTTTTGAACATCGACAACGTCTCCGAATTGATGGATCTCAACACCACCACTGCCACAGACCAACCCTCTGCCTGTTCCAACTTGATGCTAAACACCATTTCGGAAACGTACCCGACGCTTTTGCACACCAATGTGTTGAAGTTAGTTGACAAAGTAGTCCATGTCTCCGAATCCACTGATTTCAAAATGACCAGAAAATCCAACGATTCTTGGAACGACCTCAAAATCATCTTCAACTTCATCGACAACAACAACAACAATGGCGACCTCTTGGACTCACATTACCACTTCCCGCCCCATTTTTATCCCGTCCTTTACAAGTTTGCCATATCTGGTACCGTTTACGAGGCCAAATTCGCAGTCAAAATCATAAACAAAGCACCAGATCACAGTAGGAACCAGTTCTTTACGAAAATCGTGGACACCATCTGGCCCCTGGATTTAACTTCAACGTTCTTCAACACCCATCTCTCTACTCTTGCAACCTTGTTCTTGTGTGATCTACCTCGTATTGAACATATAAAGGACGATTTGAGCAAGATTCTGGCCAACGAAATCCTACTCAAAAACTACACCAATGCTGATACCGATGATGGTGAGGATACCGACACCTGGATTGACGATGATGAGCTCATGTACAACCCTGAAAATGCAAACTGTCTATCGAAAATCCTAACCATGAAACTATTGACAAACTGGCTCATTTCCATCAAGGATCTCTCCTACGATGACATCGAACCCATCTGCAAACCAACCCTCAGCATGCTCTCGTCGTTCATCAACAGAGGTGGTGAAATCGTACCTCTTGAAAACACACCAAAACGGTTTTGCTCAAGGTTAAGATTGCATGCCGGCATTCAGATGATCAAAATCTCCCAGTCCAAAGCATACGATCGATTAATCGACCAGCGTAGGATCAACAGATTGATTTTGCTAATCCAAGACGTCGAGTTCAACGTGAGGTCTAAATTCCTACTCAAACTCAAGAAAAGATTGTCTCAGAACGTCATTTCGAAAAGATTCCTGGCATTGATGTTCTTCATCGCCTTTGAACCCGATAACAAGCTGAAATTGGATACATCCACATGGGTCAAAGCGTCGTATTTGGGGGAACTTGCCAATGATAATAACAATGCCCTGATTTTTGAAAAATCGTACATCAGATTACTAGTCATGATTTTCAACCATCCGGAGTTCAAAGAATTGTACAACCTCTATGAAAAGAACGATAACGACCATCACCCTCAAGACTCTGAAAAGGACAAGGCGTTCACTGACTTGGCATCATTCACCCTAACCTACATGGTTTACACCTTGTCGCTGATCATAACCGCCGATAATATCTCCTTGCTTTATTATTTGACGTCCAGAATCAAGCAATTCAAAACCATTTCGGATGAGCACAACGTTGACACCGATTCCTGTTTGTATTTGATTTCCGAGTTGTCACAATCGACAATCAAATGCATAGGGAAGCTTAAAAACTGGAACATTTCCATCTGGCCAAACAAACTCAACTTGCCAATCGATTTGCTTGAAAAATTGGATCATGAAACTGCTAACCGTATTATCAAAACAAATTACCTTCCTGATGTTTATAACTCAACCGTGGATGAAATTATCAGAACCAGATGGAGACTGGAAAACGGATTAGCAAACGCCAACAATAATGGTGGCCTCAAAAAGAATAAACGGAAAATCGATGCTGTCATCCTGGAGGAAATCGTCGATAAGAATGACCATGTTGATGACGCTGAACACCAGCCAACAAAACCTACTAAAAATGCTAAAAAATCTAGAAAATTGGCCACTCCTGATGGAAGTGAAGATGACGACAGTGACTTTACCATTGCTACACATTCCAAAAATAAGGAAAACTTTGCTACAACTAGAAGAACTAGACGTTCCAAGAGAATCAACTATAACGAGGATTAATTTAAAGCGTTGTCTTTAACTATTTTTTTGTTTAATTATACAGTACTATGTAGTTTCTTTGCTCTATTCTTGATATCTCATTTGTGTAATTACCAATATTTTGCCCGGTAAATTTGTCACTGGTGATGGTATTAACAATTTTAATTTACCAGTTGAATCATCACAACCTGAAATATAGCAAAATCCTAACACGGATTTCATTGTAACGTGTTTATTTAACTCAATCAATTTTTCACTCTCATTTAAACTGGATTTAGCTGATAGTATTTTATTCAAATCTAAATCTTTATCATCAATAATTGCTGCAATTACATTCATTAAATCAGACTCTTTTGGTTCATCCAATCTCGTGAAAAATTTCTTGTATTTCCAATGTCTCTTTATTTTCACCTTTTTCGAACTACCTGATAATGGATCATAATCTGAATCGTCATCCTTGGTGGGATAGTTCGAACTTTCATCATCTTCTGCGTCACCATTCATAAAATCTAAAAATTCGTTATTGATACTATCCGATTCCATTGGTCGCAGAAATATAAATGATTTAATTGACGAATGAAATGTGTATGGATTTAATTGTGAACGTTCAACACCATAAAAATATTGTTTAATTGATCTCTGTTGCAATTCACGTTCATATTTTGCCTCCTTTTCAATACAACCACTTGAACGGGGCATTTTAACCACACTAACTTCATTATTATCTTTACCAAAAGTTAATTTTTTACGTAAATCAACAAGCAAACGTTCATTTCCAACAACCAAAAGAACATTTACTTTGAAAGAATCTACAATATGTTGAATCGTTTTCCAATCAGAAACATTCAAAGGTGGTGTATCAATAATAACAGTACCTGAATCAGAAGTTGAATCTAAAATTTTAGAGTTAACATCAACAGAAAGTTCAGAGATTAAACATTTATAAAGTTCTAAATTTTCGTTAAAATTTTCAAGCCCAAAATTTTTAACAAGTGGTATTTGTGAACGATAAATACCTGTACCTGGACCTGTTGTCAATGATTCACCAAATGTGACAGTTTCAACATCTAATAAATCATATACTTTGGTCGCAGTTAATTGTGATGATATTGCAAAATGTGGTAATTTCGGATTCAAGTTAACAATGATTGGTTGTTTGTCGGAGGTTTTCAACGAATATGCAGTTAATGTACGTGCCAATGTTGTCTTACCACAATCTTTGGGACCAATGATTAAAATTCTTGATTGTTGATTAGTAGTGGACGAGAGATTTTCTATAGCTAAATGTAAATTCAAAACTTGTTTTAACGTTGTTTCTTCAGAAATATAATCTGAATCCAATGGAACGGTAGTGGTATATGATAATTTACATCCATGGTACGTTGAAATTGCAATTTTTGTCGATTCTTTAAATTGATATGTGATATTTGGTGACAATTCTGTACCAAAAATTTCAGCAACACCAGATTCCAGCTTCAACGATAGGATTGAGCTTTTTGCAGTTTCTACCCTCCACTCATTGAATGGCGAGATTTCTACTGTTGTTCTAGCAGGGCCAAAGTCCATACTTGGTTTATATCCTTTGTAGAAAAACAAAAAAAGAAACAAAGATGATAAAATAGAAAAGGCAAATGAGCAAAGAAAATTGATGTCTGAAAATTAAACGTTCGCTGGCATGAGTTAGCAAATTATCATGTCTTTATTTGTACACAAGCGTCTATTTTCTTTGAATTCCACGAACCAGAACAGTCCTGAACATAATGAGCAACACAAGTGAATCTACTACACCAGAAACAACAAAGTCGGCACTGGATGCGATTAAGGAACAAAGGGAAGCATTGAAGAACTTCTACAAATTGCAACAGCAGAAACGGGATGATGATGAAATACCACAGGTACAGCAGAATTCATCAAGTTTTACATTGAATGATATTGATCCACCAGATATAGAAGATATTGACGAGTTTATAGCCAGAGAGCCATATCTAAATATTCTTAAGGTGGAAAACAAGGTGCTGGATAGACTAAATTCATCCAAAAGCGAAATTCAATCCATTATTTATAACAACTATTACGAATTGATCAAAATAAACAATGTCTTAGAAGATCTTACAAAACCAATTGATGGAAAAGTCTACCTTGAGTCCATTAATGATAATTTAGACACAATCAGATCCAATCTTGCAAAAATCAAATCGGCTGATATTGATATCTTTGACGATATTAATAAATCAAAAGAATAATTCCTAGTGAATTCCTAGTGGTTAGTGGTAATCATTAGTTTCTACACAGTTATATATATATATATATATCATTTTTACTTCGCTATAAATCTAATAAATAATCGATGTTCATTTCCTTTCCCTTTAAATCTTGAAATATACTCCTCATTGTGTTTGCATTTGTTTTGAAAATTTCACTGTTTCTATCGTAATCCGATAACGCAAATTCAACCCTGTGTTTAAGCTCCACAACATATTCATTTATCCATTCAAGAACACGTATATTTGAAATTTTGGATGTTGTAGATTTGTTGTCACTAGCGATACTACTTGATTGATTTTCCGAATTAAATAGTTCATTCCATTCATCCCATACTGTGCTTATGAATCCCATATAAACCAATGATAACTCACAAACATATGCTGTTATCAGTTCCCCAGTCATAACCTTGGCAGTTTTCTCCTCTATTTCAGTAGTTCCATTATTAAACTCAGGCTCTGGTGTATTACCCATACTTGTAGGGCGACTTAAAAGACCATTCAATTTCCTAAAACTACTTGATCTACTCATTGGTCTGTCAGTAGCCTGTAAACCATTTGAGCTTGAGTTTAAAACTTCCATTGATAAGTTATCATTATATGATCCACATCCACCAATTCTAACCATACCAGAACAGTCTTCCAATTCTCTACCCTTGGAATGCAGATAAACCTCAACTGCCTCATTTTCTTTATTCAAAACTTTGAAAATATCTACAAGATTTTTTAATGTGGACAAATTTGGGGTTGTTAGTGTCATTTCTACCTTTAGTGAATCAATTAATTTATCAGTTAGTTTATTTAATTTCGATAATTTTAGATTATAGACAAAATGGACATGTTGTGCAAATGTACTTCTGTGCGACTCGATTTTTGCGGATGTTAATCTTGAAGTTAACGCAGATTCAGGTATACCGAGTGCCATTGCAATTTGTGATAAATTTTCAAGTTCTTCTCTTAATCTTGTTAAATATCCAACACTTTCATCATATCTATGCAATCCTAGTTCTAATGATACAGATGTAAATAAATCATCAATTGTTGCAACACATGAATCAAATTCTTTTGACAATTGTTTTTCAAGATTTGATTTTGTTTGGTTTTGCGATAAACTTTGATGGCTTGATTCAGGCCTACCTGATAATGTTTTCATTTTAGTAATGGAATCTCTAGTTATTCTTCTTTTAGAAAATGCAATCTCATTCTTAGCGTGTTTAATTGCTTCAAAAACTTTGATAAATTCAGTTGATGCGTCAGTTTGAAACAAAAATATTTGATTTGTATCAATTGTTTTAATGCAAATTGTTGAGTGTGCAATTGTATCAGAGTCATTTGCACTGGAAGGTGCAGTGGTGTTAGACTTACTTGTTGGTAATGGTATTATAGTAGTGGAGCTATTATTTTTTAAAATATCGTTCAATTCTTTGATTTCTGAACACCTTTGAATTGTAATCGTATCAACCATCCATGCATATGTCGCAATGTTCTTGATTTCTTTTGATGAACCCTTAGATTTATTCTTTGATCTTAATCTAGTCGATACTAAAACTGCATCATTGAAAATTGAAAATTGGATTAATCTAACAGGTTTACAAGTAATTGAATTTAATTCACCCCAACGTAAAGATTCTAAAATCAAATGCCTGTTTGGTGAAGGCGGTAAGAAATCATGGATACGTTCAATATTTGAATAGACTTTATTTACTGAGTTTGCCCATTTATTCTTTAATAGCAAAACAGATTGTCTATTAATTTTGGATCTCGTGTTAGTATTAGCATTATTTTTATCAATATTTAAATCATTAAAATAATCGTTAGCTTCTTCAACTTGTTGACTTAAAGCGTCGGTTAACTCATTAACTTGGGGTTTTAGGTTAAGTAAAACTTCGTGAGTTTGCTTAATAGCTTCACTGACAGCCAAGACTTGACTTGTTGATTCAGATAATGATACTTTAACAGCTTCCTCATTTTGATCTTTGAGTGAATCCATGAAGTTTGAAAAATCATCAATTCTTGCAGCATTTGAATCTCCTAGTTTCATTTGAATGAACTTATCTGCATCAAAGTCTTTGGCTGATAATTCATTTAATAATAAATCTTGGTGTTTCTTTGGTGGACTAATTGGAACCGAATTATTCATATTAATTTCATTATAACTATTGTCATTATCGCCATCTCCATAAGAATGAACAGACATAACATCAGTTGGATGTGTAAATGAGGAATTTAGTATTTGTGAATGTGCATTGAATGGTAGTGGTGGGGCGTTTGTAGCTCCAAATGATGATGGTGGCTGGGATAATTTCATGGAAAATCTACGTCTTGTTGTTGCGTTTGTTGCGTTTGTTGCAACCGAATGAATAGACTCGGAACTCATAATATTATTTGGATTTAATACATTGTTATTACTTCGATTGGAGTTATAATATTCATTAACATTAAATGAACTGTTTGTGTTGTTATTTGGTCCTCTGTAGGGTTGATTTGGGTTTTGATATTGGTACGAATTGGCAATCCCATTGTTCCATTGGGCCCTTGAAAATCTTCTATTGATATCTGCCATGATCTTTAGGCTAATGACCAATGTCTATGGAAGGTGTTCTGTTGTTGTGTTACTTGCTGAAACAAGCTGAAACAAGCTGAAAAAACAAGTGCCATATGCAAACAACATCATATTGAAATCAACATCGGTTTCGAGAATTGATAAAATTCGATAATGCTTAGTGTTACTTTTCAATCTACAATAAAAATCAATATCTACACAGGCATATATGCTAAGTAAACCCTGCTAACCAGGGATCATCCATAATTTCTTGCATTGTCGGCCTTTTATTTACATCCGTAACAAGTATCTTTTTGATTAATTCCAGGCCCTGCACACTAAGGTCAGTAAATTGTGGGAATTTCACTTCACCATCCAAGATTTCATCAACACTACAAAATGGATTCTCTTTGAATAGTAATGTATAAAGTAAAACTCCCATTGCCCAAACATCCTGTGCTTTACCTTCATAAGGCTGACCATTCAGAACTTCAGGAGCTGCATAATCAATTGTACCCACAAAAACTCCAAACGGTCCATCTTTAACCCAAGCTGCACTACCAAAATCAATTAATTTCACAAAATATTCTTTATCAACAATTATATTTTCATCCTTAATATCTCTATGAACAATACCATGACGATGCATATGGGTGATTGCTGCCGCTACTTGAAAATAAATATACTTTGCTTCATATTCAGTCATATCCTTTTTAACTTCGATTATATCGTATAAATCAACAGCTCCAAAACGTTGTGAACCATGTTGCAAAGTTTCCAAATAATAACAGTTTTCATCTTCAAAGAAGTCAACAATTCTCATTATATTTGCATGTGGTAATTTATTCAATGCATATAAAATTTGAATTTCACTAGGAACTGTACCTAATGTCCTGTCTCTTACCCAAGTATCAACCAAAATTCTCTCCTTAAAAATTGCCTTCACACAATCTTTATACAGTGTGTCGTTTCTGTATTGTGCAAACACAACTTTACCGTACGCCCCTTGACCAAGATTTTTCAAGATTTTGAAATCACTGAATTTTTTTGTTCTCTTTTCAGCTCCAATAGTCCTAGGGAAATGCGGTGAATTTTCCCTTAAGTACTTTAAAACACTCTCCTCTTTTTCCAAATGCTCTTTACAGGTTAGTGGTTTCGACATACCAAAAATTTTGGTTTTATCATTCTTATCATCTTCACTGTTGGTAGGATTTGTGCTTCCATTAATTTTTTTAAGTGAATTAACCCTATCAATATTTGGAGAACTTGGACTTGAATGAGTCAAAGTTTTGAAACTGTGTGACCTACTCATATTTGAAGAACTTTGGGAATCTGTATCTGAAGGATCATCGTTATCGTTGTGGGTTAATAATTTTAGTTGTGATGGTAATTTGTTTGAGTCTGTTGTATCATCATTGAGGTGGAAAGTGTCATGGGCATCATCAATTCTAGTTGTGTTATTTAAATAAACTTTAGGCGAAGACGGTGATGAAGGGGTCGGATTTGCTTGATTTTCTTCGTCATCTAAATGATTGAATTTGTGGATATGATTTGCGAATGACCTAGAAAATGTTATCCATAACACATATGCATTATTTGATGAAACATGTAATTGAACGTCGACCTTTATTAAATTACCATCATTATGCTTTGCTTCGATACCACTACAATTTAAAAACAACAAATCTCTTTCATTATCAGTTGACGCTTTTGACCAACAGGATAATTTCCTAAAATAGTGTTCCGGTAACACTAAACCTTCTTGGTAACTAATATTTGGGTTTTCATTTAGTGCTAACTCCATTAAATTTGTAAATGTTGGTAAAATTATATTTATGGATTGATTAATTAGATCGCTTGTACCGAATAAATTTTTAGCAATTGCCTCATTGAAACTCTTAATTTGGTAATTTTTGGATGATATCACAAAAGAGCCCGCAGTGTATGGTAACGAATGGAGATTAATTCTAATTAAGGATTTTGTTACGTTATCATCATCCTCTATATCAAGGTACTCACTTGTAATTGCACATGGAACATAATTTTTCTTTTCATTGAACAGCGTGAAATACCTTATGTTGTTTATGATGTTTGAATCTTGAATGCTTGTAATATCAGAATCATTGAACGAATTTAGTTCGGTGTTTCTTAAAGTTGCATTTAACGATGGTAAAATGTCTGCCAATTTAAAATTTTGTAAATAGGTATTATATAACGATTTATTTTGCTTTAAAATTTCCTTGATGTAAAAGTCCGAGGTTAACGAATTATCCCTTTGTATTATCATATCAATGGTTTCACAAACAACTTGTTCAAAAATCAAAATGATCAAATTTTCTCGTCTCTTGGCCCACACTGAGGTCCAAGCTAAGCTTTTATTATTTCTTTTGACGGCAATAATTTCTCCTGAAAAAACTAACGGCTTATCCCTATGCAGTCTATTAATAACCAAATCTCTTGATCGAGGGGAAATTAAATCCATTAGTTTCATTTTATTTAGCGATGACCTCGATAATCCAAACATCAATAATCCCAAATCATTTGCATTTAATAAGTCCCATGGGGATTGTGTTGAAACCGTGAAGACAGCCTTTGGCGATTTTGTCTTTGCGTTTGATGAAGCGTGGAATACCTGTCTTGTTGGAGTTGCCAACGAGGCCGCATTTTGTGGCTCCATATTTAGTGTTGACAAACCAAACGTAGAAGGTTCTGTTTTTAGTATTGGTATTCCAGCAACGGATTGGCTTGAATTCTGTTCAATAAAAGGAGTGGCTAATGCATGCAACAATTTAATTCTTAAAATTTCGTATTTTTTCTTATCCTCTGAAGACAATAACGTTTCCATTTTTGCGTTAGATAGTGATAATTTATGCAAATTTAAGAATTTATCATGCGTGTCTTTGTTCATATCTTCAAATCGTTGATTCTCAAAATCATGTAATAAGTTTAGCATTTCATGTAAATTATCCAAGATTGAGTCATTTAGAGTCATTGTATTTGTTGAGCAGCCTGAGGATTCTGAACTTGTTCTGTTTAGGTTATTATAGATGTTACCATTATTATCATCTTCAGTGGTATCATTGGAAATAGAAGATTGGATTAATGTTTGTAATGTTGAGCTCGACACTGATTTCTCTAATTTCAATAAATCCTTTAGTTTATTCGGATCTTGTATGAATTTATCAAGGCTATTATTATTAGTGTTAGTACTAGGGGTAGTGGTAGTCTTCTTGTCTAAATTGATGTTATAGTCGGGAAACGACTCCAACGAACTGTTTAACCAGTTTGGGTTTTCCAACAAGATTTCTAAACTTCTCTTCAGAACATTTAGCCTCATTGTCAAGGAATTATTGGAAATTGGAGTGTACGAATATGACTGTGTCGATTCAGTAGTAAATTTATTAACAAATTCTTCAGGAGGCGGGGATGACAGGTTATCTATACCAACTAACGATAAATTACTATTAGTGTTATTCACTGGACTCATTGGATATGAGATTGGCTGAATATTCGAATCCATGCTTTCATTAGATTGTGAAGTGTCATCTAATAGATAGAATTTCGAGGTGCTATTGTTACTGCTATTGCTATTGCTGTTATAAAAGGAGTTGTTTTGGGAATGCATAAATTTATGGAAAGCAGATTGTTTTTGGATATTAGTTGACGCCAAGTTTCTTAAACTTGAATCCTTTGTTGACGCATTAGAGATATCTGTGTTATATAAAGAATTCAAAGTTGAATCACTAGATGTAGTGTTTTTGGACACCGATCTTGAAGGAGGTGTATATGGCATCAGCTGCTTGATTGGGCGGTTGGACGGAGACGGAGATGGTGGTAATTCAGATAGTTGATACAAAATCGAAAGAAACAAGTACGATAAAAAAAAATAACGTCACCACGTAAAAAAGAAAAAGTGAGAAAACAGAATTCTTTGCAGAAAGATGGGCTTTTGACTCAGCTGATCGACTTGAGGTCTTCTATGTGGACACGATAGATGTGAATATAAGTATGTAGGAGTATATATAGGAGTACATAAAAGGGGAGGGGAGGAGAACACGGGCTTAGATGATGTTCTTTGCAACAAGAAGTTCTGCGATTAAGACACCTGCACCGGCTGCACCAATAATGGTGTTGTGAGAGAGAATAACCATCTTGTAATCAAATATTGGATCTGGTCTGATTCTACCAACGGAGACACCATAACCAGCATCTCTGTTTCTATCCAATCTTGGTTGTGGTCTATCAAGTTGTTCCAGGACATGGATGGTCTTTTCTGGTGCTGAGTGACATCCAAGAAGTCTAGCTTCACAAACGTAATCTGCTAAACATTTCTTAATTTGTTCTAAGGAAGGAGCAGGTCTGTTCTTGAACTTGAAGGAAACGCACTCGGTGTGACCATCGGAAACGGCAACTCTGTTACATTGCGCAGAGACTAATAATTGGTCATCAAAAACAAATTCGGTGGAATCCTTGTTTAAAGAACCTAAGATTTTCTTTGCTTCCCATTCGATTTTATCTTCTTCACCAGAAATGTAAGGAATAATGTTGTCTAAAATGTCGATACCGGAAACACCAGGGGAGAAGCCAGCACCGGAAATGGCTTGTAAAGTGGTGGTTGAAACGAATTCTAATGGTCCAAATTGATCAACTAAAGGTTTTAACGGAGCAACTAGACCGGCAGTGGAACAGTTAGAGATACAAATGATGAAACCTTGCTTACCCTTGTTTTTAACTCTTTCTTCAATCATTTTCAAGTGTTCAGAGTTGGCAATTGGAACAATTAATGGGACATTTGGGTCTCTTCTGTAGTCTTTAGCGTTGGAAATGACAGCTAAACCGTTTTCGGAGAATGCCTTTTCAATTGGACCTGCAATGTCGGAATCCAAACCGGAAAAGACAACATCACAGTCTTTGAAAGCGTCGTAAACACATTCGGTGACAACCATATCTTCGACAAACTTAGGCATTAATTCGGTTTGTTTCCAGGTACAAGCATCGATATACTTTTTACCTGCAGAACGAGAGGAAGCACCAATAGCAACCAATTCGAACTGTGGGTGTTGTGAAAGTAAGAGAATAAAACGTTGGCCAACAGAACCTGTTGCACCAAGGACACCTGCCTTTTTGAGAGCCATTTTGGAGTATTAGAGGGTGGTTGCAGAGGAGAAAAGGCACAGGAAACACAAGAAAAGAGGTGTGAAAGATAACTATAAACCAAAGTTTCATCGAAAAAGAGTTTGTGAGTCATGAAAAATTCCTGTTTTGCGACACCGCCGATTGTTGTGTTTGCAACATCAATTGGACCGTTTCTGATAGTGGCCCAACCAGGACAACAACACGTCCCTTTTGCGTCGGCAACGGTTAGAGATGGGTTTGGCCGCAGGTGTGTACACCACCGTGTGAGTGCTCTCAATAGAAAATGTGTCCTGTTCTTCTAGTTCTGGTGCCAGTTCCTCGTCTTCGTCCTCTTCCTCTATCACATATTCAACAAGCCCAATCCCACTCGTGGACACCACCGAAAGGGCATCCAGAACTTCATCTTCTCCAATCTGTCTCTCCATGTCATCTTCCAATGCAAATATGGTCCTTTTGTAATACCTTACTACCTCTTGTTCCTCGTCTTCCTCATTACAGATCAATTCTGCAAAGTTCTCACCTCCCAGCAGTTCTTTAGCAACACAGAGCAACCGGTCGTTGTTTATACAATGATCTTGCATAATTGTGTTTGGTGCCTGTTTTGCCTCCCTCTTCTGCTGTTGTTCATATTCCAGAGAATCTATTTCTAATATGTGGAACGAACCGTTAGATATGATCCGTATCTCTTGGTTCTCGTCATTATCATGTACATTGTGGTTCATCTGGCAAGGAATTGTAATATTTACTCCGCTACAGATAGATACGTTTGAAATCTTCTTGTGGTCTACAAAACTACTTTCTTTCTTGCGAGACGTGCCTCCTCCAGAGCTTGCAGAAGCCACGCCTTTTTTGTTGTTGTTGTTATTGTTGTTTCTGGAAACGCAGCCATTGCCTACTATACTGTTGTTTACCAACAGCAACCCACTGTGGGCTTCCTTGTCCTGCATTGGCCGCTGCAGACACCACAGAGAGCAGTGTTTGGCATCAACAACATCAAATAGTGGGCAGTAACAATAAACGCCATCGCCCAAAGCGGGAAGTCTCGCGTTGAAGCTTGCAAACAAGAAGAATCCGCTTTAATTGTGTTGTAGCTTGTGTGTACCATTTGGAGGCTTGCTTTGTTTCGTTGTACACCGTCCTCGAAATGACCCCTATCCACTTTTTCAGACGGAGGATCGTCTACCTATGTGCAGCCGTCTTACTGCTGGTTTTCTTCATTTGCGAAAACTCGACAACTTCAAACAATACCCTGTCCAATGACATCATAAATGAAATCTCTCATCTGAAGGAAACAAAACTGGAAGATATAACGACTTCAATAGTATCGGCAGTTTCAGTAGAGGAAGAAGAAACTGTGCTGGACCCTTGTACGATTATTAATCCGCTCACAAACCAATTTTTTGACCTACGTCCATTATCTTCACTAAATAATAATAACGAGGTTCAAGCTTGGAACTCCAAAGGTTTTGATTATGGTAGAAATTTTTCCATTGGGATCTGCTCAACACCTTTGCGACAAATCAATGCTCTAACAGAACTAGATTTTATCGATTCTAAAAATAAATCGGATATTGCAGGTTACTATACAAATTCCGACGGCCACAAAGTTTCAATTGGCTCGGTTTCATCCACTGATTTGAAGTTTAGAGGTATGAACCTCGTTATGGAATACATAAATGGGGACAAATGTGAGAATTCCCCTAACTTATTTAAATCTACCTTGTTGACCTTTAAATGTGATAGAGAAATGATGAGCAAGGCAAGGGTAAATTATCTAGGTGCATCCAATAATTGCTCCTATTTCTTCGAAGTAAGAACCGTCCATGCTTGTGCAACTTCGTATGATGAGAATGACGATGAAATTTGGATTATTTTTCTCACGATCTTATTATCCGCCATGGGGGTTTACTTCTTTGCCGGTATAATATACAAATGCATTAAAAATCATTATGATAGGAAGGTTAAAATGGAAAGCACGCCGGTATGATTTTGTATTTATTAACTAATTAGATGTATATATAATATATAATAAAACATTTTGTGTTGATGCAAGTTTGTCTGATAATCTGCCTTCCCAATTAGGAAATTAACAATTTGGGAAAATTCAAAAGTTTTCATTTTCCAAATTTCCAAGTTCTGTTTATTTATTAATAATGCTGCTTTTAAACCACAAGTTGCACGCATTAGGATGGCAAAGAAAAGGAAGAATACAGATGATGAGATATCCGATAGTAAGCCCAACCATAACAGTTCCAAAAAACAGAAGAAACTCGATGATTCATACGATGAAAACGACCTAAACACAATCTATAACAACAAATTGCAATTTCAAGGCATTATGAAGAAATACTGGACACAGAGGAAAATCTTGTTTAGTGAATATGACAATGGTGTTTTACTTACTAAAGAACTATGGTTTAGTGTCACACCGGAAAAAATTTCAAAATTTATTACTAAATTTATATCTAAGAGATTCACCAAAAAAATCACCATTCTAGATTCCTTTTGTGGTGGTGGGGGCAACATTGCACAGTTTCTACTGAATGATAAATTTGCAAACGTTGTTGCGGTTGACATCAATAAAATTCATTTAAATTGTACAAGGGTTAACTCTTTGGTCTATAATAATGATGTGGATGATGTGGATAATCGACTGAAGTTATTACCAATAGATTGGATGTATTTAAGAAATGCTGATCATGAAGGTCAAGATATAGATCCAGACGTCTATGCAACTAGAGAAGATTCACTGCAAAATCTAGAAATACTTTCACACATGAAAATCGATTGTGTCTTTGGATCTCCGCCATGGGGTGGACCAACATATTTGAAGGATGAGGTGTTTGACATGAACAACCTGTCGCCGTTTGGATTAGAGGATCTGTTGACTTACATGCTGCGATATAGTGAAAATCAATGTTTGTTCTTACCTCGAAACAGTGATTTACAACAAATAGTACAAATTACACAACGGGTGTATGCTAAAAAAGGTTACAAGTCACCAGTGACGGTGAAAGTGGTGCATTTGGAAAGCGGTGGCTATCAAAAGGGCCTTTTATGTTGTTGGGGGGTGTTCTCCCAACCATAATGACACTTCTACTTAATTGCAAGAGAAACACTCACAAAGATTCATGTTGCGGTCGATCGATGCCAAAAGAAACTTACCCGGCTGCACAGTCATTTCTTTTTTTCAACAAAGTGAAAATTTTTTGATTCTCGCCCTTTCGTTTGTTCAGCTCCATTTCCTGCCACTTCTTCTTTTTTGCTCCTTTTCTTTCTTTCTTTCTTCCTTTCTTTTCTTTTGTTCCTGTTTTTTCTTTCCTTTTTTCAACATCTTCATTCTATAGTTAAATATGGGTAAGGAAAAGCAACACGTTAACGTCGTCGTTATTGGTCACGTCGATTCTGGTAAATCTACTACCACTGGTCACTTAATTTACAAGTGTGGTGGTATTGACAAGAGAACCATTGAAAAGTTTGAAAAGGAAGCTGCTGAATTAGGTAAGGGTTCCTTCAAGTACGCTTGGGTTTTAGACAAGTTA
>JAJMSE010000107.1:0-19113 GCA_030558305.1 Pichia phayaonensis
CCCAACAGACCCCCAACAGACCCCCACCCCCAACGGCCGCCGCCAACAGAGGCGCCCGTCGGACATCGGGGAATTTAGGCACGGGCGCGGGCTGTGCTGCAGGGCAGGAGATAACCGTGCGCCGCAGCCGCAGCCGCAGCCGCAGCCGGTGTTTTGTTTTTCCCGCTTTGTCAGCAACGGCCGGCCACTAACCCCTAACTCCAGCCCGTGCTTGGTAATCGGCCGCCGGTGTATAAGAACTGGGCCTGCTGCTGTAGCTGTAGCTGTAGCTGTTGCTGACCTCTTCCTCAAGAACCCACCCCGTCCCGCCAGCAGAGAAGAGATGTCCCAAGTCCCTCCTCCTGTTGCCATGGAAAACACCAATTCCAACTACATCAACGGCCAGTCGGACGACGACGTCACATCGTTCCATCCTGTCGAGAACAACGAACTAATGGAGGATGTCACCAACATCCACAGGGCTATTACAAGAACTTCAACGGTCAACCACGAACATCCGCTCGGAGTTGGCCACAATGGTGATGACGATGACCGCTCTCAAGTTTTAAACAGATTATCAGCATTGTCAAGAACTTTATCCCACATGACTGCTACCGACATGAAATCTTTCAGAATCGATCCAAACGATTTCGATTTACAAGCAATTCTCAAGTTCATGGCCCACAGAAATGAAGAAAACGGTATCAAGGTCAAGACTTGTGAAGTTGTCTTCAAGAACTTAACAATTAACGGTAAGAACACCTCTGCTTCTGTCGTTAAAGATTTCGCTGATGTTTTCTTCCCACTTTACTCCTATATCAGAAACAGAAAAGAATCCAAGAAGAATGCTTTCGATTTTAAGAAATTACCAAAGACAAGAAAAATTGTCAAGAATGCAACTGGTTACATGTCTCCAGGTACAATGACGTTGGTTTTAGGTAGACCAGGTGCTGGTTGTTCCTCCTTTTTAAAGGTTTTGTCTGGTGAAACCCAAACTTATACTGGTTATGAAGGTGACATTTATTATGGTGGTATTGAATCCAAAGATATGTTCAAGAATCACAAAAACCAATTGATTTACAACCCCGAATTGGATGTCCATTTCCCTTACTTAACTGTTGAACAAACCATGCAATTTGCAATTGGTTGTAAAACGCCTGCTGTTAGAATCAATGACATTTCAAGAGATGAATACATCAATAACATCAAAGATTTATACTTAACTTTATTTGGTTTAAAACATATTGAAAAAACTTTAGTCGGTAACGATTTCGTTAGAGGTGTTTCTGGTGGTCAAAGAAAGAGAGTTTCTATTGCTGAAGCAATGGTTACCAAAGGTACTGTCTTTGCATTTGATAATGCAACAAGAGGTTTGGATGCTTCAACCGCTTTGGAATTCACTGAATCATTGAGAACTTCCACTAATATTACCCAAACAACCTCTTTGGTTACAATTTATCAAGCTTCTGAAAATATTTATCAATTATTTGATTATGTTACTGTTCTCTACCTTGGTAGACAAATTTATTTCGGTCCAATCAATCAAGCTGTCAAGTATTTTAACAAAATGGGTTATTTCAAACCAAGCAGACAAACAACTCCTGAATTTTTAACTGCTGTTACTGATCCTTTCGCTAGAATTGTTATGGATGGTTATGATAAATCTAAAATTCCTCAAACTGCTGATGAATTCCAAGCATACTGGTTAAATTCACCTGAATATATGGAATTAGAAAAAACTATTGATGAAAAAATTCAAAATGCAAGTAGTTCAAATACTGATCAAGTTTTCAAAGATGTTGCAACTGCTGAAAAGCAAAAATGGGTTTCAAAGAAGTCTCCTTATATTATCAACTATGCTGAACAACTTAAATTATGTTGTAGAAGAAGATTGCAAAATATTGTTAACAATAAAGCTTATACCGTTACTTTAGTTGCTGCTGCTGTTATTCAATCTTTAATTATTGGTTCACTTTATTATAACACAGCAAAAACTACCATTGGTGCATTTTCAAGAGGTGGTGTTCTTTTCTTTTCATGTCTTTATTTCTGTATTATGTCATTAGCTGAAACTGCTGCTTTGTTTGAAGATAAACCAATTTTAAACAAACAATTTTGTTATACAATGTATCGTCCATCTGCTGAATTGGTTGCTAAAAATTTGGTTTCTTTCCCTGTCCGTTGTCTTGCAATTACCGCATTTTCAATTATTATTTACTTCTTATCTGGTTTGAAAACTGATGCTGGTGCTTTCTTTACTTATTTCTTATTTGTTAATTTATGTGTTCAAGCTATTACTTCATTATTTACTTTACAAGCTTCATTCATGCCTGATTTATCTGCTGCTAATGGTATTAATGGTATTACAATGATGGCATCCATTGTTTATTCTTCTTATATGATTCAACGTCCTTCAATGTATTGGTGGTTTAAATGGTTCTCATATTGTAATCCGGTTTTATTTTCTTTTGAATCCATGATTTTGATGCAATTCAGAGGAAATGTTATGGAATGTGCACCGGAAAATTTAATCCCTAGAGGTGACTCTTATTCAAATATTAATCCATTATTAAATCAAGTTTGTGGTTTCGTTGGTGCTGCTCAATCTAAAATTAAATATAATGGTCTTAACAATGTTGATGGCATGATTTACTTAGAATTAGCATTCACTTATGTTTGGAGACATGTTTGGAGAAATTTAGGTATTATGTTTTGTTTTATCATTGGTTATTTAGGTGTTAATATGTTTGTTGTTGAGGTTTATAATCCAATCATTCCAACATCTGATCAATTATTATTCGTTCATGGTGCTACCATTCCAACTTCATTATTAGAAGCAGTTGGTGCAACTGAATCAACATCTTCTGGTTCTTCAACATCTGGTGATGACGAAGAAAAAAGTATTGGTACTGATAAAAAATCAATTGATGAATTAAATGATGAAATTTCAGAATCAAAGAGAAGTTTAGTTAATATTGATCAAAGTCAGAAATTAGGTTCAAGTGACATTTTTATGTGGCAACATGTTGATTATGTGGTTCCTTATGATGGCGCAGATAGAAAATTATTAGATGATGTTCAAGGTTATGTTTTACCAGGTACTTTAACCGCTTTAATGGGTGAGTCTGGTGCAGGTAAAACTACTTTATTAAACGTTTTATCAAGAAGAACTGAAGTTGGTGTTGTTACTGGTGATATGTTGATTAATGGAAAACCTGTTGATTCATCATTTGAAAGAAGAACTGGTTACGTTCAACAACAAGATTTACATATTGCTGAATTAACCGTTAGAGAATCATTAATTTTTAGTGCAAGATTAAGAAGACCACAATCAGTTCCAGATAAGGAAAAAATTGCTTACGTTGATGAAGTTATTAAGATTTTAAATATGGAAGAATATTCTGATTCAGTTACTGGTATGACTGGTTATGGTTTAAATGTTGAACAAAGAAAGAAATTATCCATTGCAACCGAATTGGTTGCAAAACCTTCATTATTATTATTCTTAGATGAACCAACTTCAGGTTTAGATTCTCAATCATCATGGGCAATTGTTCAAGTTTTAAAGGGTTTGGCTGCTGCAGGTCAAGCAATTTTATGTACAATCCATCAACCTTCAGCAACTTTGTTCGAAGAATTTGATAAGTTATTATTATTAAGAAGGGGTGGTCAAACTGTCTATTTTGGTGATATTGGTGATAATTCTCAAACTTTGGTTAAATACTTTGAAAATAATGGTGCAAGACCTTGCTCAAATACTGAAAATCCAGCTGAATATATTTTGGAAGCTATTGGTGCAGGTTCAGGTGAATCTGCTGTTGATTGGAATCAAATTTGGTTAGAATCTGAGGAATGTGAAAATATCACTAAAGAAATTGCAAACTTGATTGAAGAGACTTCTAAATTACCTTCATCTGACAATAGTGAATTAACATCAAAATATGCTGCATCATTTTTTGTTCAATTCCAAGAAGTTTTCAGAAGAACTTTCCTACAATTTTACAGAAGTTTATCTTATATTATGGCAAAGTTTATGTTATTTTTACTAGGTGGTTTATTGGCAGGTTTTTCTTTCTGGGATGCAAAACATACAGTTATTGGTATGCAAAATGTCATGTTTGCTTGTTTTATTGCCGCTGTTGTTTCTGCTCCATTAATTAATCAAATTCAAGAAAAGGCAATGGCTGCTCGTGAATTGTATGAAGTTAGAGAATCCAAATCAAATACTTTCCATTGGTCATTATTAATGCTTTCACAATACTTAAGTGAAATCCCATTTTCAATTTTATTTTCAACTATTTATTTCATTTGTTGGTATTTCCCAATCCAACTTGATAAGGAAGCTTCTAGATGTGGTATGTTCTGGTTTACTTATTGTATTTTCTTCCAACTTTACTATGTTTCCTTAGGTTTAGCTATTGCTTATTCATCACCAGATTTACCATCCGCAAATGTCTTGACTGGTTTAGCATTAAATTTCATTATTTCATTCTGTGGTGTTGTTCAAGTTCCATCTTTAATGCCAGGTTTTTGGAAATTCATGTGGAGAATTTCACCGTTCACTTATTTCATGGATAATTTCTTATCGATTGCACTTCATGATAGACCAGTTGTTTGTTCTAGAACCGAATATAACTATTTACAACCACCTGAAGGTTTAACATGTGGTGAATATTTGGCTGATTTCTTTGAAAGTCATAGTGGTTATGTTAATAATCCAAACGATTCAAGTGATTGTGCAGTTTGTCAATATGCAGTTGGTGATGAATATTTAAAGACTGTTGGTATGTCATGGAGTCATAGATGGAGAAATGTTGGCTTTTATTGTGTTTTTATTGGGTTCAATATTTTTGCAATGGTTGCGATGTATTATGTTT
This sequence comes from Pichia phayaonensis, assembly GCA_030558305.1. NCBI lineage: Eukaryota > Fungi > Ascomycota > Pichiomycetes > Pichiales > Pichiaceae > Pichia > Pichia phayaonensis. Next base: position 4,857 of record JAJMSE010000107.1, read on the forward strand.
TAAGAATTAAAAAATGGAGTCCAGTAACACCTATTGCAAAATTAATGAAAAGATTCCAAAAACAGAAATGATTAAATAGTTAAAAAAAAAATGAGATTCCCTTGTATTTTATAGTTTATATAAAACAATTTGTTTAAATTCCGTAATAGATAGTTCTTGATATTTAATGACTATGTTTTAATTCTAGTTCATTAGTACTAAGTATCCCGAATGATTAATGTATTAGAGTAAAGGAGAAATTTAAATCATTTGGATCCTTCATTATATGAATTAAATAGTAACAATGATGATGCTAAACAAGCATTTTTGAACTTTAATAATACTTTTAAAATCAAATAGAAAATATAGATTTTTTGCAGATTTGCCCTGAAGATATATTTTGGGAATTTTACGTATATATATTACACTTTCACAATTAATTGGGTTTAGTGAATAATAAATTAGCCATTTTTCCATCATCCAAGACATATTTCTACATTTCTGTTAACTATAATACACATACACTTTCAAACGCATTGATATAGATACACAAACACCTCCAAACAGAACCTTAACACCATCCAAGGACAACAATAACATTGTCGTGCCCTGAATTCTAGGGTCCACCCCATATTTCAAAAAACGTGAAAAATGAGAACTCTCAAAAAATGAATATTTTATTTTTCCTGTTTTTCTAAAGCGTTTAGCCACATGAACGGTTTAGCCTCCTATAGTGGTTAATTTTGGACGTTTTTTCTTGTTGAAATCAAGGGTTTTCTTCAAATTTACCACTGGTATCTATATAAAGCACATTGAAGGGCATTTAGTTATACAATCTGATACAATGTCGATTCTTTTAGTGGATTCCTACGATTCTTTTACTTATAATTTAAGAGATCTCGTTTTCAGAGCCACAGATGCTCATGTTATTACAATTCACAATGATTCCTATAATTTGGACAATGAAACTGATAAAATCGAATTAAACAACCTGTTAAATTCAGTCGATGCTGTTATTATCGGTCCTGGACCTGGATCTCCTGTCAATCCTTCTGATATTGGTATTATTCCTTATATTTATAATGAATTTCCGTTGAAACCGATACTAGGAATTTGTTTAGGGTTCCAGATTCTTTGCTTAGTCAATAATTGCACAATTGATTACTTGAAGGCACCAATCCATGGTCAAATTCACTCAATTGATATTTTAGATCATTCATCAATTTTCAAAGGTTTACCAAATTCAATCGATTCTGTCAGATATCATTCAATTTTTGTTGATGATTTGAGCCATTCAGATTCAATCAAACCATTAGCTTATTATACAAGCGAAGACAATGTCAAATTTTTAATGGCTGCTCAACATAAAGAAAAACCTCATTATGGTGTTCAATATCATCCGGAATCAATTTGTTCAAATTTGGGTTTTGAAATGGTCGTTAATTTTTGGAGTTTAATTGATAAATCTAAATCCCCAAATATTGATATATCTCATGACAAGCATGTTGTTACATCAACTCCTTTGATAAATGAATTCAAATCAACAATTGAATTTGATTATCAATTTGAAGAAATTAATTTATTAGATGGCGCAGATTTTGATATTTTAAAAGTTTGTGATTTACTCAAGAATGAAAACCAAGATGTTTTATTATTGAATTCCGCATCTGCACCAGGAGAATGGTCAATAATTGGATTACCACAGGAAAATGAATCCGATGTTATAACCCATTCAACTGAAGACCCAAACATTATAAAATTGTCAAAGTGGAATTCAAATTCTTCAGGTTTATCAATAGAAGCAAATGATATTTTTAAATATTTATCAGATTATATATCATCAAGATATTTTAAACCTGAGATTTTACATGATCAACTGAAAACTTGTCCATTTATTGGCGGCTTAATCGGTTACATGTCATATGAAGAAGGAAGCTTTGTGGAAGTTGAAAAATTGAAAAAGCGTACAGAATCTGATATTGATGATACTAAATTATGTTTTGTTGAAAGATTTTTAGCAATTTCACCAAAAAGTAATATATATGTTGTTTCACTTAAAAAGAACGATGAACAGTTTTTAGCAAAGACTAAAGATCAACTAAGTAATTCAAAACTACCAATTACAAATTTTGAAAGTTCTTTGTTATCTAAAAACACCAAAATCACCATGCCCGATAAAGATGAATATTTTAAGACTTTCCATGAATGTCAGAAATATCTTCATTTAGGTGATTCGTATGAATTATGTCTAACATATAACACAATAGTTCAAATTCCAAATAATTTCAACTCATGGGATATTTATAAAGAATTAGTTAAGAAAAATCCATCACCATATTCGGCATATTTAAATTTTCAATCATCAATGCTTTTATCAACATCTCCTGAAAGATTCATTTCATGGGATCCGAAATTCTGTCAAATGCGTCCAATTAAAGGTACTTTAAGAAAGCATCCTAGTATTGATTATGAAAAAGCATGTAAACTTTTAAAAGTTCCAAAGGAACTAGGTGAAAATTTGATGATTGTTGATTTAATTAGAGATAATTTATTGTTTTTATTAGATAAAATTAAAGTTACAAAACTAATGTCAGTTGAAGAATACGAAACTATTTATCAATTAGTTTCTGTCATTGAAGGTGATTTTACAAATGAATTTAAAGGTATTGATGTTTTAAAGAACTCTTTACCACCAGGTTCCATGACTGGTGCTCCAAAGAAAAGATCAGTAGAAATTTTACAACAGCTTGAAAATAATCAACGTCGTGGTTTATATTCAGGTATTTGTGGTTATTGGTCAGTCAATGATAATGCTGACTGGAGTGTTATAATCAGATCGTTATTCCGTTATGCTGATGACTTAAACCACGATGATGGTTTTGATACTTATAGATGTGGTGCAGGTGGTGCACTTACCGTTTTAAGTACTGACCAAGGCGAATGGGATGAAATGTTGGTTAAATTACACAGTGTTCTTCAACTGTTTGAATAGATTAGATTAGATTAAAATGGAATAAATTAATGTGCATGTAGATAGAACTGTTAATTTTTTATAAAACGTCTGTAACTTAAGAAGAAAATTTAGGTATGTGATCTATAATTTTAAAAATATTAACAATAATTCTGAAAATATTGCATATTTGCTATGTTTTAAACCATCCGCATCGGCTGTTCAAAGATCGTCTAAAATACAGCATTGTCATCTTAATTATAATCAGCCTTACCCCAACCACCACCACCTGGGGTCATAATAACAATCCTGTCACCTGCATCAACATCAACACTTGATCTGCCACCTAAATTGAAAATCTTTTCTTCAATTTTACCATCTGAATCTTGGATATGTTTAATGCATAAGTTAATACCTCTTGCACCGTCTTCACCACCATGTATACCATGAGGTGCAATAACTCTACGTTCGGACAAAATTGACGCAGTTACAGGTATTCTAAATTCAATATCTCTAATAACACCATCGCCACCATTTCTTTTACCTTTACCACCTGATCCTTTTCTAATTGAAAATTCTTTCAAAATAATTGGATACCTACGTTCAAAAATTTCGGCATCTGTAATTCTGGTATTTGTCATATTTGTATGAACACCTGAAATACCATCCCAATTTTGAGAAGCACCATGTCCCCCAGCAATTGTTTCATAATACCCAAAACCTTGAATATATTTACCATCAGGTCCATTACCACCATTACCAAAGGTGAAATTATTACAACAACCTTGGGAATCTGCCATTATATCGAAAGCTTTTAAAATCGTATCTGTAATTCTTTGTGAAGTACAAACATTGCCACCAACAACTGCACAACCATCAGATGGTGACAATAGTGAGTTTTTCGGAATTTTAACTTCAATTGGTCTCAAGCATCCTTGATTTAATGGAATTTCTTCGTTAACCATACATCTTAAACAATAAATTATTGCAGAATATGTAATTGCAGTTGGTGCATTAAAATTGTTAAAAGTTTGTGGTGAAGTGCCTTCAAAATCGAACATAACCTTTCTGGTAGTTTCATTTTTATAAATAGATAAAGAAATTTGTGATCCATCATCCATATAGTCAGTGCAGTATAATGTTTTATCATTATTTTTTTCAATTAGTTCATTAATCATTTTTGTAACAGTTTCTGCAGCATTATCTTGAATTGCAATCATATATGCATTAATCACATCCAAACCAAATTCTTTGACTAACAAGGAAATTAATTGAATACCTTTCTGATTAGCAGCAATTTGTGCTTTCAAATCGGATAAATTGTCACTTAGTCTTCTAGTTCCCGAACAACCTGGATATTTTGATGGTTCTTCTAATAATTTATGAATGATTTTATCTTCTTGAAATTTACCGTCTTTGACTAAAAGCTCACTAAAAATTGTTGCACCTTCTTGCCAAAGTTGTTTTGAATTTGGTGGCATTGAACCAGGCAGTAAACCACCAATATCTGCATGATGTGCACGTGACGCAACATAAAATATAATTTTACCATTATCAAATGCAGGTGTTATAACAGTAATATCCGGTAAATGGGTACCACCAGCTGATGGATGATTTGAAACTAAAATATCACCCGGTTTTAACTTACCCTTCCATAATTTGGCCTGTGTTGAAATACAGGCGGACATTGAACCTAAATGTACTGGTAAATGAGGTGCATTTGCAACTAAGTTTCCAGTGGAATCAAACAATGCACATGAAAAATCTAGTCTTTCCTTGACATTAACAGAAACTGAAGTTTTTTGTAATGATGTACCCATTTGTTCTGCAATATCCATAAATCTATTCGCAAAAATTGATAATAAAACAGGTTCAATTTTAATTTCATTTGAATCTTGCTTTTCTTTAGCTTTTTCAATTAGTTTTGGAATACCCTTTTTATTGTCTTCTTCATTATTGTTATCATTAGCATCAACAATTTGAATATATAAATGAGTTTTTAAAACGGTAACAATTGAGTTTGGAGGTATAACATTAGTTTGGGTACCATCTGCAATAATTGCAGGACCATGAATGACAGTACCAATTTCTAAATCTTCTAAACGATAAATTTCAGTTGGTAATGATTTCAACTCATCATTAATTTTCCAAAAGATTTCTTTAGTAAATTCTGATTTCTTTGGTTTGACAAATTCATTATTCTGACGGAGTCTGGACAGTTGCAAATCAACATTTTCTTCAGATCTGCTATGAACTTTACCACTTGCTCTGATTCTAATATCACCAACCAAAATTGGTTTATTATCAAATAAGAATCCGAATTCTCGTAAATGCATTTCTTTAAATGTTTTCAGATATGAACCGTTATTCTCATTTGGTACCATAATACTTGATTCAGTTCCTTGATATCTTAAATTTAGATATTCCTCAGTTTCAATATTTTCATTAGGAAAACCTTGATTTTGCAACTTTTCAGTGATTTTAAATTTCAAAGTATTAATTCTTTCAGTTAATTCAACCAAATTATTATCATTATATTCCATTAAACAAGGTTCTTGAATTTCTTCAACAACATCAGCCAACGAAATACCATATGCAGATAAAATTGATGAATATCTATGGATTAAAACTTCTTCAATACCCAGAATACTTGCAACTTGAACAGCACATTGACCACCGGCACCACCAAATGAAACTAATCTATGTGATGAAATGATATGGCCTTTAGCTTCTGTTAATTGTCTAATTGGTCTGACCATGTTTTCACAAGCAACTTCAATAAAACCATAGGCGATTTCTTGTGGAGATTTATTCTTCAAATTAACATGAGCATTATTGATTTCATTTGTTAATGATTTGAATTTTTCTAATACTATACCATAGTCAAGAGTTTCGTTTTCATTTGGTCCAAAGATTTTTGGGAAATATTCAGGTACCAATCTACCTAACAGTAGATTTGCATCAGTTATAGTTAATGGACCGCCCTTTCTATAACATGAAGGACCAGGATGAGAAGACGCACTTTCTGGACCAACTTTAAATAATCCGTTTTTAAATGATAGAATTGAGCCACCACCTGCAGCAATGGTATTAACATCCAATTGTGGAGATTGAATTATAATCCCTGAAATTGAAGATTCAAAAACGTGATCGAATTTACCATTATTACCGAATCTTGAAATATCCGTTGATGTACCACCCATATCAAAACCAATTAATGGCCTTGGATTTTCTGGGTTATAACAAGTACGTGAATAACCAACAACGCCACCTGCAGGACCTGACAAGATTGCCTTTAAACCAGAAAAATTTGTGTAATCGACTAAACCACCATCACTTTGCATAAATTGACAATTTATACCATTTGGGTTTTCATTATTTTTCAAACCAAATTTTAAACCTGATTGGAAACTTTTCAAATAATTTTTAATTTCTGGTGTTAAATATGCATCAACAATCGAAGAATTTGCTCTATTAACATATTTAATCATTGGTGATAAAGTTGAAGATAAGGAAATATTTGTGAAACCGATTTCTTTAGCAATTTGTTCAATGATTAATTCATGATCTGGGAATGTATAAGCATGCATTAAACATATCGCAATTGATTTAATGCCTTGGTCAAAAATGATTTGTAACATTGATCTAATTTCTTCAACATTTGGTTTTTTAATAATTCTAACAATTTCACCAGAAACACCCTTTACTAAATCATCACCGTTTGGAACTGAAACTTGATTTAATGGATCTTCAATATAATCTTCTAATGTAACTCTTTCATCAATTTCAATTACTGAATCATAAATTTTACCAGGTTTATTGATTGATAAGTCGAAAATATTAGGTCTTGATTGATTTCCAATAACTAAAACATCCTTAAAACCTTTAGTTGTAATTAAAACACATTTTGAGCCTTTCCGTTCTAACAATGCGTTAGTCGCAACGGTTGTGCCTAATCTTAAATAATTAATTTTAGATGTATCAATTGGTTTATTTCTTGGAATTTTTTCATTTGAAAAATGTTCCAATATTCTTCTAATACCTTCTAAATTTGAATCTGGATAATTATTTGGATCAACAGATAGCAATTTAATAACGTAATCATCCTTTGGATCACTGGACCCGTTGTTACCAATACAATCGGTAAATGTTCCACCTCTCTATATATTGTTAGTAATCCTTAAATATAGGGCTGAGTAGATAATAGTTCTGGTGTTACATACATCAATTGAGATGGTTATTCCAGTCATTATGTTGTCAAATGAAAAGACAAATAAAGTGTGTAGATAGTGGCTAAGCTAGCAGCCAGCTTCTAGATGGATAAGCTATTCTTTCAATCTTCGCTGGGAGTTGTGGGAAAAAATTAAGGTTTACATACACATTATAATGGAAATGCAGGAGGTAGGTGATGTACATTTTACACCTTGCATGGTAGTTGATTATAATTCGAAAGATTTAGCGGTTATTATACCATATCAGATTTATCTATTATACAAAAAGTTACACAAGCGGGAAATATTTGAAATATTTAACCATTTATTGCTTATGAACACGACCAACGACATTCTTTGATCTTTCTGGAACATAAGGAACAGCACCGGGTCTACTATTATTACGACGATTTTCTTCACGACGTTTGATTGAACTAATTTCTTCAGTTTTAATTTCAGATGATTTTTTAATATGAATTGGTAAATGTCTGTGTCTTGCAATTCTTCTAATTTCTGGCATATCAGCATATCTTTCCTTAAGTTTATCATCATATTCTTCCTTTGAACGTTTCTTAGCAGATTTTGGACCCGATCTTTCATTTGCCCTGGATCTCCAAATTCTAATATTACCATCATCAGAACCGGAAAATATATATTTGGAATCAGTTGAAAACTTTGTTATAAATAATCTTTGCATTCTCTTTGTATGATAAACATCCCTTGAATGTCCTTTATTTGTTTGGAAAATTCTTAAAGTTTTATCATAAGAACCGGTTACTAATTCCTTACCAGTTGGAGAGAAATCTATATCCATAACGGCATTTATATGACCTTTAAAAATATTAAGTGATTTATCTAAATATCTCATATCCCATAGATAGGAGTTTTGATCTTCATTTGCAGTTGCGAATATGAAAGCTTCCATTGGATTCCAAGAAATTGCATTATTTCTCATTGAAGTTTTAATTTTTTGTGTTGGAGAGTTAGTTCTAATATCATATAAAATTAATGAATTATCAGAACCTGAAGAAGCAAAAATTGAAGTTTCAGTTTTGTTGAATTTGACAGAAGTTATATTATCTGCACCCCAAGATAAATTTGAGATTGGTTTATTTCTATTAATGTCCCATAAATTAATTTCTGCACCTGCAGTAACAAACAAATCATCAGAATAATGATGATCCAGTGACATTAAGGAGAAATCTGCAAGGAAAGTTTTTAATAAACCCTTTGTTGAAGTTGTTGAATTGTCATTAGGTTTATAATCATAATTTTGATTATAATCGGAATCATGTGAAATTTCCCATAATTTAATTGATTTGTCGACACCACAAGATAACATTGATTTTTGATTTGGAGTAACTGATATACCGGTACACATTCCATAATGTGCTTTATAAGAATAAGATTCTTCTCTTGATGTAATATCCCAATATTTAATCACACCATCACCTGAGGCAGTTGCAATTTTATTGACAGTTGAGAAATTTTTGGCCAATGCATAAACACCATCTCTATGACCATCACCCAAAGTACCAACAAAGGGCTGAGCAAACACTCTTTCCAATTTAGTGGCATTTAAAGCTCTAGTATATTCACGAGCTCTTTCAAAAGGGTGTAATTCTGGGTTGAGATTTCTTGGAAGGGCGGATTCTCTTGAATTCGAGACGGGGACATAAGAATCCGAGGATCTGGAGATTGTTTTGATCTTCATAATAGGAGATGGAAAATGTGCCGATTAAAAGATGTCAGAGGTATAAAGTGTTATTTATGATAGTGATAATATCACACAGTAAAGAAGGGAAAAATTTTCAGAACATTAGAAAAAAAGAAGATTAGAAGAAGAAAATAATTTTTTCTCGTTTTTGTTTTTCTCATTTTTGAATTTTGTGATCGGTGTAGAATTGTGAAGGATTGGTGGCTTGATGAGCCGAATCTGCAAGGTTGGAGGACGACTGGATGGTGTCCTGGTAGGTGGGTGGGGCGTCGTTGGACGGGGTAGGGTTTGGATCGAGTAGAGGAGAGGCAGGAGAGGAAGAAGCAGGCACAGGGCGGTGTGGTTGGACTGGTGCAGTTGTAGTAGTAGTAGTAGTAGCAGTAGCAGTTGTAGCACGTTCGGTTGTTGGTTGTCCTTCTTCGAGACGAACGGCAGGGTGGGTTCCTGGAAGCAGAAGTACATCAGTGATGTAGGGCCAGATGAAATAGAAGGCGTATGCCAAACCTAGGATGTGGAACCCCAAGAAAGTCAATAGAAGGCAGAGGACGCACTGTTTGCTGCAGCCGTCGATGAGGGCAATGGGAAGCGGAGGCAGGAGGACGGCACTGATGATGAGTAGAAGCTTGGAGGATTGTGGATTGTTCATTGTGTTGCAGAGTGTTGAAGAAGAAGAGGAAGAGAAAGAAAGGATGGAAGAAAGAAAGGATGAAAGGATGAAAGGATGAAAGGAAGGCTTGTAACCAGAACGGAAAGGTGAAAACAACAGTTTTTTGATGAGATGAAATCAATTTCACCAGGTTGGGGTTTGGTTGAACAATTGTTCCTCTTTGCAACCCACCATGGATACCAAGATATACCCAGCCACCGTCCCCAGAAAGAAGTTTTCATGGGTCAAACGCTTTATTAACAACAATGCCAACGGTACCCTCTCACCTCCCTCCCACAACAACAACAACAGACACGCTTCCAAGTCAACAAGAACAACATCATCAACGGCAACTGCAACAAGCTCCTCATCAGCAACAGCAACAGTGACAGCAACAGCGTCTCCGAAGGCGACAATGACACTACGTTCTTTACCCGAACAACCCCCATTGATCACACTGACAGACACCACAGACACCAAACCCCACCAATTTCTTCAATGCAATGAAATCCCATTCGTTGAAAATGACGAAATGATAAGTTTTATATCTTCAACTACTTCTTTCAAAGATCTCCATCAGAAACAATTCTATGCTAAGACACATTTACATGCTAGCAGTGACCTCAACAGCACTGAGTCTAATAATAATGACAACAGGTTCTTTTTGGGTAATCATACGAGCACTACCACCAATGCCATTGCTCATTTCAATAACCATATTATGAATTCCAACAATTATACCACTAATCTGGATGACACGAGCACCTTTAGTGGCTCACTACTAGAAGATAATATTAGCACCAAACCTTTAATTTCCCATTCTTCTGATGAAGAAACCCTGGACGAAGGAGGTGAAGTAAAAGAAGATGAAGAAGATGATGCTCAGGCTAGTATTCGAGGTAATGTAAGTAGAAAGGTCGAACTGGATTCGATTCCGTATCTGGAAGCAAAGGAAGAAGAAGAAGAAGAAGAAGAAGAAGAAGATAATGAAGAAGAAGAAGATGATGATGAAGGGGATGACAACGACTACGTTGATGATTGTTCTTTTGATGTTCGAAGCAAGTACCAGGCGTCTACACGTTCAACTGCCGTCACTTCTCTCTCCATTCTTACCCATCCTGCACTGGCAACCATCAACTCTTCCGGAACAGGCGCCACGGGCAACACGGCAGCAGCATCTGTGATGACCCTAGCCAGCTCTTCCCGCCATGTCCGTCTGACCTAGCGTCTGCACTCTCTATACTCTCTATACTGCGTACCCCCAATAACCATATACCCTTCACTTTTCTCCGTTTTGCCAAGTGAAAATTTCCCTTTTGGAAACTGCACTTGTTTTTGTTTTCCTCATAATGTTTTTGTTTATTTTTTGCTTGTTGTTTTAACTCTGTTTTCCTGGTTTTCCTCCTACTTTTCTTTCCTGCCATCGTCAGAAAATACACCAACCAATCCCTCTCCATCCTTATTGACAACCATCCAATTTCCAGCCCAATACTTGTTTTATTTTTTTGCTTGTATTAGATACCAAATACCCCCCCTCCCCTCACCGACATCATTTGTTATCTGTAATAATAGAATTGGCAATTTAATTTGATCTATCTCGACTTATCATTTTATTTTTGCTGGTTTTTTTGTTTAAACTACATTTTTACAACTTGTGTCAATACTTAGTTACTTCTACAAGCTACTCATAAATCAACAGGCGTTTTTGCTGGGTTACTGTTATTCTAGTTCAACGCTGATTTTTTATATCATCGAATTACTCATTTCCTCCTCCAGGGCGCTAAAATAGGAATAATATTCACATTATCATTTGTCTTTTCAATTCATAAATATAGCATATAGTTTTTCTTTTTTGCATTACCATTTATTTATTCATTTCGTTATAATTCATTACTTGCATATTTTTTTTCTTCTTCCCCTTTAATATCAAATAACACACATATATTCATTGCCATCGCACATTACGTCATATTAACAAATATTTAAATACTTTAGAAAAATGCCTAAAAATACTTACGACGGTGATGTTTATATAAACAAATTAACACTTTTCATAAAAACACACCAATCTCAATTAGCTAATGCATTATCTGCTTATAAAAAACTGAATTCAAAGGATAATACAACTAACAATGATAACAGCAATACCAATGACAATAGTTTATCACAGACTTCTAATGACCAATCAATTGAGTTAGATGATAAATTAACAAAAGAAATTTCCAAACCCGTTAGATTATCTTTATCATTGCATAATTTATACTTTATTTTAGGTAAATTTAAAGATTTAGGTATCAATGTTGGTCCAATGAATTTAAGGTTAGATAGTATAGATTCTAACCATAATTCCAATTATGTCTCATTCTTAAGTGAATTCCAGAGAAATAAAAAAATCGATTCTGATAATCAATCATTACACTCTATTTCTTCTGTTAAATCTGTAATGTCCTCAGTGTCCGCAATTTGGAATAATTTTAGTTCGAATTCAAAAACTGAAAATATCGAATCCGATTTAAAATACCTTTATTCTGCATTCACAAAATTACCTTGTTTAAGATTAGCGAATGATCATAATGCAAAATTAATTGAAGGCCATGAAGAGTATCCATTTGAAACTGCAACTCCAATAATTGTTTTCAAGAATATCCTAGTTCTAGAAATTTATGATTTAGATCCAAATGAAATTTATGGTTGGAACTTGTTAGCTAAAAAATTGAGATATTTAGTGGTTAAGAAATCAAATATAACTGATCCAAAGGAATTGTTGATTACTTTAGTTGAATTGGATTCAAATGTTAGAGGTGAAGATGATGTTTTTATGGACAATTTTGATGATAATTTTAATAATAATAATAATAATAACCATAATACCAATGCCGATATCCCATTAGATGATACTAATTTTGATGATAAAAAATCTTCAACAGATGATAATAAAATATCATTTAAACAGCCAGTTTCAACGTCAAATATTCCACTTTCCCATTCCACATTAAGCTTATCAAGTTCTTTATCGTCATCAAATAAAAGTCACTTGTCTCCAACATTTCATCAAACTCAAACTTTTGTTCCAAGTAGTTATCATCATAATTATAACCATTATAATTATACAAATAGTTATAGTCATCATTATCACAACTATCATCATTCAATTTCCAATGATAATATACCAATATTTTCAACATCTCCAAATTCATTATCTTCAAACTATCATCCAAATAGATTATATGCTGAAGATATTCTGTCTTCGAATAATCAACCGCAAACTTTATCATCATCTGTTCATTCAGCTAGAAGATCTTATTATTATAAACCTCAAAAAATATCTTCCTCAAGAAGAACACGAACTTCTGCATCCTTAACAATTACTCCAGCAACTAGTCATAATAACAACAATAATACACATCAGAAAATAAAAGATTTAGCTGAAACAACCGACAGTCCAAAATTAATATATCCCTCAGATGAAATTGCTAATAATTCTCTCGATAATATAAAATCAGTTGATTTAAATAAAGAGAAGAATGCCAAAAATAGTGACAATGATACCGAATTACATTGGAAACTTCTAAAACACCTATCTCTATCGGAAAATAAAATAGAAAAAATTTCACTTAACTCTTTTGATAATTTATACAATTTAACAGTATTGGATTTGTCATATAATAAATTAACTGAAATTCCAAGTTATCCATTATCAAAGTTAGTTAATTTGAAATCATTAAATTTATCATTTAATAATTTAGTTAAAATCGAAAAATTCCCAAAAAATTTCCAAAAATTAACAGTTTTAAACCTAAGAGGTAATGCAATTTCCAATTTAGATTCAATTGAAAATTTGAAAAATTTACAAAAAATTGATTTACGACAAAACAATATTCGTAAAATTATTGATTTGAAACAACTTTTATTATTAAATAAAAACAAAATTTTATTGAAAACAATTCACTTAGTTGGTAATCCAATATCTAAAAGTAGAGGCTATAGAGTTGAATTATTCAATTTATTGAATGGTGTTGATTATACAAATAACGTTAAAATTGATGGTTCAAGACCTGGAATTTTTGAAAATACAATGCTTTTAGATGACAAAACTTCAAGATTAAAATTTAAAAATTTTATTGATGAAAGTATTATTAGCCAGATGACTGCAAGTGTCTCAAATATGAATTTAACTAATATTTTAAATAGCAACAACAATGCTAATATCAATAATACTAATACATCCACAATGCTTCCAAATAATCAATTGTTGACTAATAACTTAACTAAAAAGTCGACAAATGTGAATAATCAAGAATCTCATAAAAAATCTGAATCTATAAATGAAATCAATCATCCAATTTTAGACCAAATGTCAACGTCAATTAATAACAGTAGCAATATTAGACCAAATCCTAATACAAATTCTGAATCATTGTCAATGAAAAAAATCCCATCTTCCCCAACAATCAAAAGCTCATTGACTTTAAATGCTTTAAGCAGTGGAAACAATTCAGCTAATCTGGAAGAAGTTAATAATGATATTTCAATTAACCTTTTGAAAAATAATCCAAATAATACTGGATTACTTTCATCATCACCATCAACAACTTCCATCAGAAATCCGATTTCAATTAATTTTGTGAATCCATCAAATAATAATAATAATAATAATAATAATAATAATAATAATAATAATAATAATAATAATAATAATAATAATAATAATAATAATAATAATAATAATAATAATAATAATAATAATAATAATA
>JAJMSE010000108.1:0-18741 GCA_030558305.1 Pichia phayaonensis
TCACTGGTATTTATACACGTTTGCCCGCCGACATGGAATCACCCACTCGTCGACTATTCTTTAACTTCTGTTCTATGCTTCCTTCGGGACAAGACTCAATTGGACACTTCCTATTGTTGACATTCCCATGCTTATGGTTTATGTCATTGTGGCATTCATTGTCGATTCATGCATATGGACTCCGGCAATACTATTATCAATTATTAATTTCTCATGACTCGATCCTCTCATTCTCATATAGATTCCGTCAGTGACTCTGTCCGCGTAGAACTCCGTCTTTCTATACCTCTTTCTCTAAAAGTGTAATTCTCTAATTGTCCATTGATTTTAACTCTGTTGAGTGTCTTGTACTTTACGCCCAGGTATTTCATCGCTTATAATCATCATTATACTAATTGTAATTCATTATTTAACTATTTATTCAATTATCTTGCCTGAACCTGTTTACGTCATCCTCGCTTGAGGTGCGTTCAGTCAAGCTTCAAATTATTCCTTTCAAATTCATAACTGGGCGTGTGGCGTAGTTGGTAGCGCGTTCGCCTTGCAAGCGAAAGGTCATCGGTTCGACTCCGGTCTCGTCCAATATTTTTTATTGCTTATGCAATAACATAGTATTAAATTGAACATAATTTCATTTACCTTAATTTGAAGTATCGAGTTTTCTTTTTTATTTAATACTTTTTTTCAGATTTGTCATCAGATAATTAAATTCAAACTAAGGTGAAAATGGGTAATTCAACATCTAAGGCGGCTAGAAGTTTGAATCGTAGTGTTAAACACAATGTTCAACCACTAAATAATTTGAAAAAACAAATTGGTGCTGGTCATCTGAAATCATCTAATAAGCGTGATTTTAAGGGTTTAGATGATAATAATACACATAAAAGAGAAGTAAAGGGGGTTGAACATCAAATATTTACAAGTCGCCCACCTGCAGAACTAGAAAAAATGGGAGACAATGATATTGCAAGCGGTAAGAATGCATTATTTGAACAAGCTGTTAAAATGGGAGTTGTCAATGTCAAAGACGATATGACGAATCAATCATATAATCCAAATCATGAATCTATACAGGTTTTAAAGAATCGTGCCAACGTTGAAAAGCAATATGAAGGTTTATTCATTCCAAAGGATGCCGATCAACCTAATATTCCTGAAAGATTTTTAGATGAAGAACAAAAGAAAACTATGTTAGATCCTGAAATTTTAAAACAAAAATTAAAAAAAACTGGTTCTAACTCCTATGGACTATTTGATTCGAGTACAATTTCCGATTTGCTTATTGATTATAAAGTTCATGGTGAACAAAAGCTAATCGAAGAGGCTAAAAAGATTGATATTAGTGATTCAAATATTGCAACGTTTCAACGTTTCATCGATAATGGAATAATTAATTTACCGACGCATAAAGTTACACTTCATGAAACTATAGATCCAGAATCAAAACAAGTAAAGCAAAAATTGATTGTTGTTAAAGATGATTGGGTAAAAGATATAAAAGAAGATATTGAAAAAGAAAAGAATAATGAATTAATCGATAAATCAACAGCCACAAAGGATCAGGTGGTATTTGAACAATTTAAAATGTTAGAAAAATTAGTTAGTAAATCCCAAATAGTGACTAAAAAATCAGATGGACCAAATGAGACTACCGAAACTATTATGAAAAGACCTAAGAAGAAAATGATAAAAGAAGTCATCACAATGGTGTAAGTTTAATAATATTATTTTTGTACTTGTATATAAATATATCTATATAGTTTTAGTTGATTAGGTTATCAAAGCTAACTCTTGTCTTATTGTCAAATAGTTTATCTATTGAATCTTTTGGTTGAATCTTTTCAATTTCATTAGGTTTGATTACAAATAAACATTCATCAATTTTAATGTATCTTAATGGATGATTCTCAACATTATTTAATAGGGTCTTGGGTAAAGAAATTATTCTCCACCACTTATCATAAATTCCTGGATACATATTTCCTATACCAAAATGAACAGGAATAGCATTTGATTCAACAATCCAAAAATTTTCTAAGTTCGGCATGTTGTTAAATAACATATTTTTGAACTGCAAAACACAATCAAAATGAGCTTGTAATCTAAGTGACTCAAGATTCTGGAATTTATAGGACACTAGTTCTAGTAAATGTTCCCTTCGTAGTTGTTCCTCCAAATTAATCAAATTTCTTTCTGATTTTATTTCAATAGATAATTTTTTTAGTGATTTTCTGTGTTTTAACACAACCAACTTAATATATTTATCTATCAACTCATCCAGTGATGTGATATGCATATTATTATATCTGATTATAATATCTAACTCGATTATTTGGTTTTCTTTTATTCTTTCATTAATAAAATTTGGTACTAGATCATCATGGATTGATCTCAAATCCAACTTGATATATTTTAAACTATAAGTTTCACTAAATCTGTAAAATGTGTGTAATAATGATTCATCAACATTTGAAGAAAGGACTCCAATATCATTCAACTCCAAATATAATAAATTTTCAAAAACTTTAAAATCTTCAGCATTATTTAAATTGTAAAAAAGGTCAGTTTGGTTGAAATTAACAGATGATAGACACAAACTTTTTAAATTTTGGTAGTTAGTTAAGTGTTGAATTATATAATTGCTTGTTTTCAACTTTGAATCAGACGTACTTAAAAGGTCTAATAATCTAAATGACCTATGCTGTAACTCTAATTTCAGATTTTCCAATTTATTATTTGATTCTTTGGCAAATATATTAAGAATGTTTTCTAAATTAAAGTTTTGTTTAAATGGTCCAACCGATAGTGTTTGCAAACTTTGGAACCTTAAACTATTGTCATCAAGTAAATCATCAAGCGGTTTTGTTGGAGCATGTACATTTACATTGAAATTAAGAACAATTAAGTTTTCTCTTGAAAATTTATCAAGCACTAATTGTTTTAACACATTGAAACTAACTGATGAATTTAATGAAACAACGGTCAATCTTGCATGCAAGAAAAATGAATTGAAATTATCATTTGATCCTAGCATAAATGATTCAAAATCATAAAAATCCAACGGTAAGTTCACAACTTTAAATTCTTTAACAAGGTTACATAACTTTAAACAATTGTAGTTGTTATTCAACGATTTCGTGAAAGCTGTAAAGCTTGCCTTAGTTTTAATAAAAGTTGTATTTCGATAGAGGTATTCTTGTTCAAATTGTGTAAACTCGGCATCAATTGTAACGGATCTATAAAGGGAACAGGTTGCCATTCGATTTAATTTCTTACAAGTTCTAGACAATGCAACAATATCAAATTGTGTTGAATTTGTTAAAATTTGTCCAATAATTTCAGGAATAAGGGTGTCTAATGCAGATGATATTTGCATGATTATTGAATTTGATTAGTATTCATTTGAGTAGAAACGAAACGAAACACATGAAAAAACACTCGGTTTTTCAACTTTAAAAACAGGAATACCCGTCTTTATATAGAAATAAGATATGTAAATAAGTGAAATGGTAGAATATAGATTTTCAGATCAGAGTATCCAACAGTATATGAAAAAAAGGACAAGAAAAGCGATAAAACCGGTATATTGTTCTAAAAACGAAGCGCCATTTATACATTTCCCTTTTCATGTTGAGATTCGAAATTTGAAAACGACAAGTTGATTTTTCGGATTTCAGGTGTTATAATGAAAGATACAGGCTACGTCTAACATCATTAGACAAAATGTCAAGATTGAAGGAATTTACTTTAGGTGTGGATGTTGACAAAGAAAGGAAAACAATAAATTTATCCGATGATGCTGATCCATTAACGCCCATACAAGGAAACAGTACAGAATTATATGATGATAATGAATTTTCAAATTTTGATAGTGTTATTGATAGTAATGATGACGATATTGGAGAAAGTGATAATGTAAGTGACGAATCGTCAGTATCTTTTGAATTATATGATGATGCATTTGTCCGGGAGAAAGTCATTTCACAAATAAAACAAGAACAACTTATAACAACAATAAACATTGACGACAACAATAACAACAATAGTAATAATAATAATAATGAAAGTCAAGATATTAATATAAGTGATTTTTTACTTAAATATTATAAATATAGGGATTTGGGAGATTTATCATCTGGGTTAGGAGAATTAATTAAGGGCATAGATAATGAGTTAATTGAACTTGTAAATGAAAATTATTTGAATTTTATTGATCTAGGTACATCAATTGATGGCTCACTTGACTTGATTCATGATATTAAAATTGATCTAAGTGAGTATTTGAAAAATTTGAAATTGAGCAATGAGATGATTGTTAAAGATAAAAATAAGTTGAACAGATTACAGAACTCAAGATCAAAGTTAATAAGTTTGAAAAGTATAGCTAAAAGAATAATTACATTAAATGAAATGATTGAATGTTTTGATAAATTATGTTCAAAATTTGATAGCAATGAAGAATCTACTGATATGTTGAAAGAATTAGTTGGACTATATTTTGGAATTGATAGAATGTTTACCAAATTAACAAGTCAAGTCAATGATGCAAAATTAAAAGTTTTGATAGATACTGGAATTTTATTAAATTTGGACAAAAAGATGAATGGTTTAAAATTAGAATTTAAAAGTTTATTAAACATGTATTTAAATCACCTAAGGAAATGTAATCGAACAAATGAAGATATATTTGAAATTTTTAAATTATATCAACTGATGGATTGTGTTGAAGATTTTAAACAAAATTTGTAACGGATTTGATTGTGTAATTTGCAAATAAATTTTTTTGTAAAGTATTCGAAATTATACTTATAAATATTGTGGTATATAAAAAAAACACGGATATGAATATAAAAGTAACAAAAAAATAATAACAAAAAAGAATAAAGGTTAAACAACAAAAAGTAAAAAATAAAGAATACTAAATGAAAAAAAACAAAGAAATAAATAAGTGCTGTAAAGAGAAGTGAAAAAATAGAATCAGTAATGACATGGTGGTAGAAAAGAAAACTTCCCAGAATGAAAATAATATACAAAGCCCAATAATAAAAAAAAACAAAAAACCCCATTGATTTTGCCATGTGAATAATAGTGTTTTGAAACTAATAGATACAAGTAATGTCCATCATAATATATAACATGATTGAATGTATGTAATTTAAATACATGAATTTCAATGCAATGTTGTCTAAGAATTTGTAGCCCAACCATCCATATTTAAACATTTATAAACATCTGATTGAACTTCCTTCCATAAATTCATTTTCTCCTCTTCAGAGATTGAAGATTTGTTCTCCACTAAAACTTTCTTGCACAAATTATTCTGTAAATGAGGAGAACTATTGGATCTAAAATTTTTATCATGTGTTATCTTTTTAAGTTTTGAAATTCTTGATTTAAATTCTGATCTACATTGATACTCAATACCCAAATTTAGCAGATAATTTTCAATGATATTTCTCCACTCAAATTTAAAATAACAATCAGTTTGGATATTACTTGTTAAATTGAATTCATTAAAATTTGAAGGATCCAAGTTGAAAGAATCCAGTAAAATGTGTTTATGTCTCAATCTTGCCTTTTCAACAATATAAGAAGCAGTTTTTAATTTAAAATTCATATCGAATTTTGCTTCTTTATAAATATCAGAATGTGCTAAATATTCAGTAATTTGATTATCTGAATAATAATTTGGTATAATTTGGATTCTAAAACGGATATTTGGATAAGGTGATTGAACTTCAGGGACTTTGTTATTCCATTCGGGTTTCAATTCAGGATATATTAAAAGGGATCGTAAATCATTTAATTCCCAATTTTTTAGAGGTCTTTTGGTAAATAATGGTCTACCATTAGAGAACTTTTCAACATCTAAATCAGGAGAATAATAATCACTAAAATCATGAGGTAAGGCTTGATTTAACGTTAATAAATTTTTATCATTTGGTAATGTTAATGTATTATTTGTATTAAAGGTATTTGCAGTATAGATTGAGTTTCCTTCACCACTAAACAAGGAATTGTCTACAGTTGAAGCTCTAGTTAATATTCTATTCAAAGACTCTTGTTGTTGTTGCAATAAATGTTGAGCAGATTCACGTGTAAGACTACAACCAGACTTACCAGAATCAATAGTAGAACATTCATCTGTGCGGTCTAATGTTGTGACATTCGAATCTGCTAATGTTTGTCTTAGGGGAGAACTTCCATAAGTCATCTGAGTTCCGTATTGGTTAGTTTTGGTATTCTTGTTTGATCCAATTAGATTATTATAATTTGGATTTTTTTGTTGTGTTGACTTTTTTAATAAAGGAGAACCTAATGAACGTTTCTTCCTAAACAAATTCCTATCAACATTAACAGGTGCTTGGTTGTTATTTGAATCTCCTTGGTTGTCTGCATATTTGAATTTTTCTATATGGTTTTCAATATCTTGCCTAGCACGTTTCTGGAACTCTTGCGGTGTCTTGTAAGGGCTCTCTCCATTCTTGAAGAGCATGTAACCGAACATAGCTGTTGAGAATTGCTAGAATCAAGTTGTATACAAAGCGTTGCTAAAAGGGGGAAGTGCAAGAAAGGAAGAAGGGATAGAGAGGAATAAAAGAAGAAGCAGAGAAAATGAACATAATGTCTCCTCACTAGAATTATCCTTTTTCCCTTTCTAACTTTTGCTAATTTCTTCATCCGCTACAACATTTCCCCTTTAGGCTTCTGTCATCCCGGAGCCGGAAAAATAGGTGCATTGGGTCCATGGATTTTCCGGGACAGGTAAGCGGGGAAAGTTTGGGAGGCGGGGAAACAGGAGATGTAGGATCTCTGCTAGCTTAATGCACTGTATGCAAAATGGGCTACCAGGTTGTGTTCCAGGACACTGTTCCAGCTCCGTCTAGAGGTGGTTACAACAGGACCCAAGGATGGGAACTGCCTTATTGTCCCGAGATCCGGAGAGAGGAGCAGGAGTCCCGAAGTCAGTTTTTCCTGTAATTCAAATCGCCAGTTTTTTTTCTTTTTTTCGTCCCAATTGGGGAATCAGTCGATCGACGTGGACTGTTTTCACTGTGGGGGAGGGGTTTACACAATAGCGCAGGCTCTGGCCCGCGGGATGAAACGCTAAAAGGTACCATAGGGTCGTTTTCTGCGGTTTATCAGCGTCGGAGACGGTCGACGCGTTCGGACAAAGTGGGGCGGTGGGTGGGTATCTGTTGCAAGCACCATGTTTGTACTCTCTTATGCAGCAACACCTAATCCTGCGTCTTAGTATCCACTGTAGATATCAGGTCCCACGTGGTGTTGGCTATGCCCGAATAAATGATTATAAAAGCGTAGAATAATACAATCATAGTACCAGTTTCAGATAATTTTTACAGGTGGATTTGGACCGCAAATTTTTACGGCCGCAATATTACATGGCCACAGATATCTATACTACTAAATGGTGTCCATCCTAACTAAATTATCAAAATAGTATATCAGCTAAATTCAGATATTTGCACCGTCGCCATTTTTATAAAGAATAAATTCAAACCCTACTACAACAAAATTAGCCAAAACTCTAAAAATAAATATTGGTTTGTTATCTACTGTTTGAAAAACAGAATACCTACATTTTTTTACGGATTGGGAGAGGTTCTACTAGTGGTACAATGTTGAATGGTAAACGCTTCACCATATTAAAAGTAACTGAAACTGTTCGTAACTCATTTGGAGCTTCATTAGGTTTTTTTTTGTTAACAAACAGTTTTAATAGAAGCTAATACAATTATTTCTGTGAGAATGTCGTACCCAATACAAACACACACTGAAACTAGTACAATCAAAGTTGTGAATAACAAAGTCACACCTATATATTTGTAATTTTTACATTTTTGCAAGTAGTGATTAAAACATTTTTATTTTTTATCTTTCGGTGTAAAGATTATGTACAGCTGTTTACGTTTTAGAAGAAACTTGGAATTTTCCTCAAAAAAAAAAATAAAAAATATAATTCTTAAATGAATTTTTTTTAGACTTCCAAATTTGTCAGTTTTTTTTTCTTAAATGTTTGTATTCTTTCGTCTTCTTTATATTATCAATTAACATAAAATTTATAGGTTACGTTCTTTTATTAATCATTGTATATAAAAGATGTCAAGCAATTGGGAAAAACTATTAAAAAAACAGAGAAAAGAAAGTGGGAAATCTATCAAAGCAAAAAAAAATAATACAACTACTAAAAATGCAAAATCGATAAGAACTCCACTAACAAAGTTAGCTCAAAAAAAGGCTGAAACAGAACAAAAACTAATAATTGAAAATGCTAAAAAATCACAAGAAATTCAAAAATCTTTAGAAAGGAATTTAAGTTCAAATAAGCAAGAAATAGGAAAATTTATTGCAATAGATTGTGAATTCGTTGGTGTTGGTCCTGATGGTATTCAATCTGAACTAGCAAGAGTCTCAATTGTTAATTTTCATGGTCATACCGTTTATGATGAATATGTTCAACCTAGAGAAAAAGTGACGGATTGGAGAACTTTTGTTTCGGGTATCAGACCATCTGATATGAAAAATGCTACATCTTTTAAAAAGGCACAAGAGGACGTTGCTAAGATCTTAAAAGATAGAATTTTAGTGGGACATGCAGTTCATCATGATTTGGAAGCCCTGTACTTGACTCATCCCAAGAGATCCATCAGAGATACTTCTAAACATACTCCCTTTAAACAACAATATTCAAAGGGTAAAACTCCTAGTTTGAAAAAATTAGCTTCACAAATTTTAGGATGGGATATTCAAGGCGGGGAACATTCTTCGGTTGAAGATGCAAGGGCAACAATGTTAATTTATAAGAGTGATAAAAAGAATTTTGAGGATAAAATAAGGAATAGTCATAACCATAAATAATTTAGAATAGTATAGCGAAAATCATAAAGCTGAATACAATTTTATTAAGTTTTAATAGCACTAACATAGTAACAATAATAATAATAATAATAATAATAATAATAATAATAATAATAATAATAATAATAATAATAATAATAATAATAATAAATTATTATTATGTAAACTATAAATTTTTTATAAATAGTGTAAGTGTATATAGATTTTTATTAATATATTTTTGACATTTTTTTCTAGTTCTTGTCTAGTTCTTCTTTATAATTTTGTGCTGTTTCGGTAAGTATGTCGTTGAAGAATACTAACCTTTTCTGCCTATCTTCCAATGAAACAACTGAACTCGATTCTGCAAATAATGTATTAGGCATAAATGTGAAGTTGGTAACCCCTTTCATGTTGTTATCTTCTAGCATTTGTAACCATTCAGTCTCACTCATTTGATGGGTAAAATATTCAGGATTACGCAGAAGACTAACAATCATATCAAGAACCTTTTCTAATAAACCAGGTGTGGCTGAGGAAGCAACAAACTTCTTTAAAATCCCATCAATCTGTCTGAATAATTTCAATACTACTTTAGAGTTTTGCTTGAACAATTCAACGTATAATGAAACAACTCTTGTTGATGCCGATTCATCCAGTTTTTGTTTCATAAAATAATTTGTTGCTCCTGAACATACAGAATAAACATTCAATGTTTGTCTGTCAAACCAATCTAATAAAAGTCGTGGTATTTTACAATCATTAACATCATAGACATATTCAATATCTTTCAACCCACACTCTTCCAATGTTGCTTTTAGTTCGACATTTGTACCTGATAATAAAAATTCAAAAAATAAATAGCAATAATATTCATTCCGCTCATCGTCTGGGTATCTTAAATGTTCTTCATATCTAATTTTTAAAATATCTTTAAGTGATATAATTGTTTCACTGTAAGTTAAAGGTGATTCTAATCCTTTGCAACAAATAAGAACTAAAATAGCATCAAAATTTTCTTTTGTTAATCTGAAATTATATGTCTCTTCAGCTTTTAAAAATGCTTCAATTTGATGATCAAAAAGATAATCAACTAGTTTGATATTCCGGCTCTTAGTATACTCATAAATACTAACAAGCGTAGATTTTAAAAATCTAATACCATAACTAAAAATTGCAACATCACCTGTTAAGGCGATAATAATATGACACCAAAATATTAACGGATGAAAAGCCGAGCTATTATCAATACCCAAAATTGTTTTACTAAATCCATGCAATGTACATATAAATAAACTGATATTATGTGCCACCTCATCAGGGGTTGAATAAACGTATTTTGTCGCATGGAATTTTAATAAATCCATAAACCTAAAAACTATATCACCTGAAACTCCACGGTTTGACAGTGCACCTAAAACTAGAATAGCTCTACATTGAAGTTGCGAATCATCATCAAATGCAATTTTTCTAACACTTGAATTCCATTTAACCATTTGTAATGCATATTCCTCACTTTTCTCTAAGAATGACATTAGTACCTCACATAACACTGTAACTGAATTTGCCTTATTTGATACTTCGGATCCCAATATTTTATGTGGTGCAGAAAATTGATCATCATCTCTCGCCAAACCAAAAATCACTCTAAACCTAGGACCATTTAACAGTTTAATTTGATCTTTAATAAATGTATATTGTTCATCTGACAAGGAAGGATTTGATAAATATGAATGGTACGCTCTTGTCACTAAATTCAATAAACAACGTCTTAATTCTTTTGGTCCAGAATCCATATAAATTGTAACAAGATAAAATATATCACTGATATATTTATCAACAAATAACAATGAATCAAAAACCAAATATGATAAAAACTTAGCTAAAACTGTTATTTCAATCCATCTTGTATGTGGCATTTGAGATTCGGATATTGGCATACTATAAGATTTTTCCTTCATCTTTTTAATGATAACACTACAGATTTCAACTGAAGACCTAAGAGGCCAATATTTAGTGAAATTTGCCCAATCATGTTCTTCATTATCATGGTCAGTGGCAGCTGCAACAATTTCATCAATAATAATTTCAATTAAGCCATCTTCCAGTGATAATTGTGGCCAAACAAACATTGAGAAAACCTGAAAATTCTTCGGTTGTCTACTTGCTCTTATGAATTTCCTAATAATATCTGTTGTTTTATTTGGACCTTTAATTGGATCTGATAGATAAACATTTTTATGAATATTTTTGATCCATGGTGAAACGCATAAAATCAATAAGTTTTGATCTTCAGATTCTAATTTTTCAAATGCACTGAAAAAACCATAAAGAAACGAATATGTCAGATTTGGATGGCTTTTTGCAATTGTTGCAGATATATCAGATACATAATCAATACCGCCATATGGAAAAGTAACACTATCAATGCAATCAATTGCTTTCCCGGTTTTAAGTCCCATGGATAGTGCCAGTGAGTGTAAAAGGGAATAGGAGGATTTTCTAATTTCAGCAGATTTTGCTAAAAGACCTGCAAATGAGGTGCTTAATAATTGACCAACAACGAATTGAGGATTTGAGACTGCGCTATAATCATCTTCAGCATAAGGGTTAGTATTCAGTCTAGCCTTCAAAAAATAAAGTGTTCTCATAATTTCAATCTTTTTAGTTGAAGTAAAAATTAATCTCTTTTCGGTTCTCAGGTTAATCATTGAAAGTTCATTTGCAACACCAGTAAATGAAGAAGGAACAATTTCAGATAATTCATTAACTTTATAGCAATCAACTAGATTAATAACACACATTCTGCTTCCTAATTTCATTCTTTCTGGTGAAGCAAATGAAACTTGTAAAAATTGATCACCAATCTGAAGTTTAACTGGAACAAACCTATTGCTCAATTCTTGGAAAATACTAACCTCACAAAATAAAACCCTAGGATCATGAGAAACAGCATTATCATAACCAATTAATTTATTTTTGCTCATAGTTTTGCTATCATCATTTGTTGAAATAAAAACCAGTTCAGGATCGATAAGTACATCTTCAGCTGAATGATCAAAATTTAAATTTTTAAAGTTAACATAAAAGTCCGATGTCATATTGACATAATAAATTCTTTTACAATTGACCTTATAATATGACGGAACAATAGAAAATAGTAATTCCCTATTTTTTTCATATAGCGAAAAATTATCAAATGATGTTAAATCCATTAGGAGACAAAACGGTGTTGCCCAAAACTTAGATAACGTTTGTAACATTGCAAAACTATAATTTTCTGTTGTAATGCCTTCCGGGAATTCTAATGTATTAACACAAATTAATGGCAAGCCATCTCTTGTAATTAAAACTTTAATAAATGATGTATTTTCTAATGTTAATGTAGTCCTTGATAAGAAATCGTATAATAAAAGACCTTTTGGAGATTTATCATTTTTGATATTATCTGGAATTTCGTAATCTTTGATTTTTAGTGGTAAACCACATCTTAATAAAAGAGCATCATTGCTTCTGATAAGTATCTCCTTTTTTTCTTTAGTGTCTTTACTAGTAAATGATTGATTATCATAGGTCTCTCGAATCTCCATCCAGTTCCTATAGAAATATTGGTGAAAATAAGCAAATGTAGTACCAAATTGAGCATCAGCAGCAACAGTAGCATAATTTTCTGGTATACTTTCCAAAACCTCATTATAATCGCAACTAACAACTTCTTCCATAAAGGAAAAGAATCTTTTCCTTGCATATGATAAGTCATCAGATCTTGATTCAAGAACTGGGATTCTCACCGGAGCTTCATTAACAATACTTTGAATAACACGAGCTAATAATATTAATGATCTTTTAAACCGAGTATCTGAAAATTCAACAATATTTAAACGCTCAGGTGCGACAATGGTTGGATTGATTAACCTTAAAAATAAATAAGCATTAATTGATGAAAATTTACTATCAGGTAAAATTTGAATTGTTGAATCATAAATGGTTTTAGCAATTAATCTAATTCCAATTGGCAGTAGAGAAAGTGAGTTAGAGATTCCATCAGCGATCATATTCAGGTATTTAAGAAATAGCTTAATATTTCTTTCTATAGTTTCTTCATCTTCATCAACAATTTTTTCAATTTCGAAAAATTCTTGAGTTATAATCATATGTTGGAAAATTGGTCTGAAAATTGCAATTAAATATTTAGTTGCATTGTCATAAGAATATAATGCAGTTACTCTAGTACCAACAGTATTTGATCTTAAAATTTCATTTTTCTCAGATGTATGTAAAACATCATATTTGATTAACGCCAAAAATAATTCCAATTTTTTTCTCTCCGAAATTGGTAATTGCAATAATGCTAATGCATAAGCTTCGATATCAGATTTTTGACAGCATGATGCAGCAGACAAAAAGAAATCTATATCAGTGATAAAATGTTCAAATCCTTCTTTAAATATAGCAGACTTTGAAATTTCTCTTTCAGTGGTTGTATGGACGTCTTTAATAATCTTTGAAAAAACATCGATAAAGGAAATTCTAATCAGTTCATCATTATTATAACCTAAAGGCAAAGAATATTTTAAACCAATTTCCGGATTTCCCTTAAGTAGATTGATCAGGCCTTGAATGACTTCTGTAATGACACTAGAAATTCTATGATGAATTGCAGGAAATAAGTCCTTATCACTTTTTGACTCGTTCATTTTTTCTAATGTTTTAACAAATAAATTGAAATAATTCGAAAACATAACACTGGCAGCATTTTTGCCATCTTCTGGAGAATCAAAACTATTTTTTAGAGTGTCCAATGGCAATTTATAAAGAATCAATCTTAACATATTTGAAGCCTCAACTCTAATATCTATTTGTAATTCTTTATATTCTGAGTCCTTCAACGCTTTATACCTAGAAGAAGCCTTTTTGGTGTTAAATGATAAAACTTTTGAGTCTGAATCGTCTTCAGTCTCAACTTCAAATGTATTTTCTAAATATGAGGCAGCAATTCTTGCATATTCATTCTTTCTTAAAATGTTACCATTAAATGATAATCCCCCTAATTTTTCTAAAAATATAACTTGTAACTTACAAAATTTTAATTTTATTCTCAAAAAGTCCATATCGTTACTATCAACATTGAAAATCGTCAATAATTTAAAATTAACCTTCCATAAATCAACAGCTAATGAAAACAATAATTCAGTATCAATCTGACAAATTGATTTTAAAACACTCATATATAATTCACAAATATTAAATTCCTTAAGCTTAAAATTTGCTTCTATCCGTGGTAAAACTGCCTTAATTTGTGCCATGATAATTGGTGATAAATATGGATGAATCGAAACACTTAAAATTTCTCTTGCCTGTTCTCTCTTTTTCACCTCGTTGCTGAATAAATTCATAAATTTATTGGTAATGAAAATTTCTAATTTATTTCTTAAATCTTGTTGGCGAATATTATCATCAAATTCACTCGACATTAGAATACCACCTAGTGATGCCAGGTATTCACTATAAATTTCAATATTTTCAATATCTTGATGGCTTTTACCTATTGTTTCACTTGGTGCATTAATATTTGGTACATCTTTATAATTATAAGTAAGTGCAACTTTTTCATACATTAAGTTCCAAATGTCAGCCAATGTATCATTTGGCTTCTTTAATTGGCATAAATGATCTCTAATTTTTTTTCTAGTTGAAGCAAGACCAAAATTCATTTTATCAGCTAATAAATTATTCATAAGTTCTGAATTCGATAAGTCAAAACAATCAGGCAGGTGAAAACGATTTGTCATCATAAAAGTGTAAAACTGTAATAATCTTTTTGAAATTCTTATTGTTTCGATATTATTCGAAAACATCCCCATAAATACAACATATTCAAAATTCTTGATCATTTTATGACAGGAAGCTGACGCATGAAGTTGATCAGCTATATGCCTGTGTTCATACATTAATTCTAAATCTGTATGTTCAGCTCGTTTCTCCAACAAAATCAGAATAAGCTTAATAATCTTATCTCTCTTACTATTTGCAATATTTGAGGAAATACCTACAGCTGATACTGAGTCGATCATCATTGATGTTGATATATAACCCATAAAAACTCTTAATGGAATAACGTTAGAAACAGAAACACAAAAACTCAGAAGAAATGTTTCAGTTGCTGCAAAAATTTCATCATCATCCAAGTATAATAAATTTGCAACCTTATTAATAAATTTTTTAAAGATTTTTTGAAATAAATCAAATCTTGGAGCGTGCTTACCATTTGACTGAATATCTGGGAACAATAAAAATGGATATGAACTATAAATTGTCAGTAAATTAATAATATTTTTTTTCAATAATTGATATGAACATTTTGGTAATTGAGATTTGATTAAATTATAGTTAATAGGATCATGAATAATATCATTTGAATCTGTTGTTAATTTAACAAAAGGTAAAATATCTTTCTCAAAATTTCCCCATTCCTCACTATTACTTGTGTTGATTGAAATTTCATCTGCTTTATTGCTATTAGAACTGATGGAATCATCATTAGTTAGCCTTAATGGTGATGTCCTAAATACACTGTTATCAATCGGATTACCTGTCATAATTGGTCTTAATCTTTGTTTATTTATATCTGATGGGTATCTACTTGCATCTGAGTTGCTTCTGTTAATCTTTGGGCTTGAAAGCAACAATGAGTTTCTTCTTGGAACCGGTGATAAGGGTGGAGATTTATGAATTGAAGCAAGCGTTTGCCTATTGGTCAGTAATATTTGATCACATAATAATGATAAAATTTTACTAAAAGATGATGATAACTTTTCAATAAACCCCACAATAACATTTGATAAAGACGGAAGTAAAATCAACATACGGAAGGAACCAGTAAACAAAGGTAATAATTGCATTGATGTCCTATTTGTATTTAATGAACTAATGATTTTGTCAATCAAAGTAAACTGATTCACAATCGAAGAAATTGCAAAAACTCCAACTTTTAATTCATAAAAAATTTTTGAATTTTGATGTGCTGAAAGATTATTATCATTTGTTGTTGTCGTTGTTACTGATGGCAAAGAATTTGGAATGGAATTTGAAACTGATGTTAAATGTTGACTTGAATTATTTGATGTATCAGTTGGCGTTGGACTACTTGATATATTTGAAGATGCAGTTGAACTTGTTGATGTATTAGTCACATCAAAAGTTGGAGAGAATGCAGATTTTGTTGGATAATTTGACTCTGTATATGCCTTAAAATTTTCAAATTTATCAAGTTTTAATTTTTTCGTTAATGGTTCATCCATAAATTCAACAAAGATATATAATGGATGAGTTTTATCGAATGAACCAATTGAACATCCCACCAATAAAAATAAAAGTACAGGTTGTGCATACTCAGGAGATTTTGTGATTAATTGAGTAAATTCAGATAAAATTTTTTGTTTATTTGAACTTAATTTTGCAACACTTGTAAGTGATCTCTTTAAAGCTTGAGTTGTCGATTTGCTTGATTTTTCATTCATAAATTTTATCAGTTGTTTAGGTTGAAAAAATAAGAGACAACTTAATATACTGTAATAAACTCTTGGAGAATAGAACGGATCCATTTCCCTATAAATTGTATCAAAAAAAACTTCTGAATTTTTACAGCATAAAGGCATATCCAGAGCTTTGATGAAATCTTCAGTTCGATGTAGAGCCCATGCTAAAATTGACTCGGCAAAAAAATGTAATAATAAAGATTTTTGTGAGTCTCTCTTTGTAATATGGAAAATTTCACGAACAAATTGAATATTTGCGTTAAAGGTAGTTGAACTTAAAAATGCAAATTGAACTAAATGTGATCCTTTGACATATAATGAATCAACATTAATATAACGAAAAAACAATTTTTCAAAACTCAAATACTGTGAAGGATTTGTTGATGCAATATTAAATAAAACCGATGAAATACTTTCGTCAATCAAGTTGATTATATCATAACCCTTTAAGCTAGTCTTATTTGTTAATATTTGTTTGACTTCATTGTAATCGGAAATTGAATGTGACGTTGAATGATTGTCTTGTTTAACCTCGCTCATGCTATTGCTACTACTACTACTATTTGAAGGAATTGAAGAAAGCTTAAGATTTGAATTTTGGTTCGAAGAATCAGAAATTGATGTTTTCGTTGAAGTAGAATTGGAAGTTGACATTTTAATTGAAATAGAACCAGAAGGTGTCATTTTAGTTGCAGATTTTGTAGTTGCTAGTTTAACTGAAGATGGAGAATTTGGATCTATTAGTGAAGTAGCCAGGAATGAATTATGGTAGTATATATTTAAATTTGAACATGAAGTTAAATTCAGAGATTGAGAAGTTGGATTTATAAATGGGTTTGAAACAGAAATATTAGGTGGCTCAGTAATTGAAAATAAAGTGGTTAAACAAGTTGAATCGTTTTTCAAGCTGATTAGCAACTTCAATAGTTTTAAGCTTAAATCATTATCCAAAATAGTTGTTTGCATTGACGGTATATGTGATTTATAAATAAAATGAGTCGTTTTTAAACCAGTAGATCTTAAAAGTTTACTTGATGAATGATTCAAAGTTTCACGAGATTTAATAACATCCAAAAAACTTGATAACAGAGAAACTAGAAGATAGATTGAATTCAAAATAAGAGGATTTCTATCAGCTAATGCCTTAGCAGGATCTTTTTCTATAATTTGAGATAATATATTATAAATGCAGGCAATTAAATCTTTAGTAAATCGTGAAGCTGTTGATAATTTTAGTAAATGAGTTTTTGCTTGAATATAATATGGGTCAGATAGAATCTGCATTACCGAAAATCCCGATTTATAAGGCAGTAGAAAATCAATCCTATCAAAAATAATTGAAATAATTGGATTTTCAATCGGTAGACGTTTCTGTTGAATTGGTAGATTAGGAAGTGGTGTTTGAGCATATACTTGAGTGTATGTTTGAGTTTGTGGTTGAGTGTGCGATCGAGTTTGTGTTTTAGCTTCTGCTTGAGCCTGTGTTTGAGCCTCTGTTTGAGTTTCAGTTGACGGGGAGTTTGAAATTGTTGAGAAAGTTGAAGCTGATACTGACGAAGATGACTGAGTTGTTAAATTTGTATTTGAAGCAGCTGGTGATATAGCAGATTTCTGAGTATTAGTAAGGTTGCTGTGATTATTACTCTTTTTCTGATTTGAACTTTGATTTTGATTATTGGGATGTATCGAAGTTTTGGACTTGGAGCCTTTAGAATCCTTGTAACGTGAAAGAGATAGGGAGGGCCTATCTTTGTGCTTAGAGTCAGTCATTATTGGGAGCTTTTCAACGTTTAAACGGGTAAAATGGGCCAGATAGGAGGATATTCCTGGAAGCGTGACAAATACCTAGCGACCAAAGACGTTACCCTACTGGTTTATTAGAACAGAAGGCAAAAGGTCAAGATTAGAGTCAAGACTGGTAGGCAGGAAATGGGAAGTAGAAATTGGGATGCGGAGAGATGAGCCAGATATAGTGTCGATCATTGAGGGCAAAGCATTGATTTCCGTTTTATTAGCTGGGATGCCTCAAAGGAAAGCAGGCGAGGATGGAATTCACAATCCGTTTTTCTTTCCGTCTTTTTTTCCAATTTTGGCGCCGATCGACGTTGCCCGTTTTCTCTTGTTTTGAAGAACGAAAAATCAGAAATCAAAACAAAGGAACTACAACAGCGAAAGAAGAACAGGTCTGCTCACAAGGTGCAGCAAAGGTAAACAAAACTCTTTTCTGGTAGGGTATTTCCTTCATTTTGTGTGTTTATCCGTGTTTGTCAGGCTTCATACACCTCCGTTCCCACCAGATACCCACCCTCCGACCTTCACTTTATTATCAACCACTTGTATTATA